>JAJMAI010000034.1:0-88273 GCA_030572515.1 Yamadazyma trypodendri | reverse complement strand
GTTAGCCGATGGATCAGTTACTACCGAAACCGCTGAAGTTATTGTTACCACAAACTCAGACGGTGATTTGTACACTACCACTGACGTCTTGGGTGACTGTCCAGAATGTACTGATTACACCACAGGTTTTACCACCACGAATTCAGATGGCTCTGTAGTTACAGGAGAAGTTGAGGTTCTTGTTTCAACCAACTCAGCTGGAGAATTATTCACGGGCAGTTCGACCATTGATGCTATTACTTTGTCTTCCATTTGTGTTAAAGGAAACTGTGTACCAGTCACTATTACCGATAGTACCACCACTATTGAAACCCAACCATGTGCAGTCTGTTCTGCTTTTGAGACTACCGTTGTCACGGAAGTCGAAGGTGTCACTACAACTGTTCCTTGCGAGGTCGAAGTTACCACCAACACCAAGGGTGACATTGTCACTCATACTTACACCAAGGGTGACTGTGATGTGTGTAAAGGCTACGAGACCACAGTTGTCACGGAAGTCGAAGGTGTCACTACGACTGTTCCTTGCGAGGTCGAAGTTACCACCAACACCAAGGGTGATATTGTCACTCATACTTACACCAAGGGTGACTGTGATGTGTGTAAAGGCTACGAGACCACAGTTGTCACGGAAGTCGAAGGTGTCACTACGACTGTTCCTTGCGAGGTCGAAGTTACCACCAACACCAAGGGTGATATTGTCACTCATACTTACACCAAGGGTGACTGTGATGTGTGTAAAGGCTACGAGACCACAGTTGTCACGGAAGTCGAAGGTGTCACTACGACTGTTCCTTGCGAGGTCGAAGTTACCACCAACACCAAGGGTGACATTGTCACTAATACCTACACCAAGACATGTGACGTTTGCTCGACTTTCACATCTGAGATTGTGGAGTCTGAAGGAGACTCTTCGTCGACTGTTGCCGTGGAAGTTCAAGTGACGACGGACGGGTCAGGCAACCCAGTCACCACCACTTCCGCAATCAGTGTGAACGCTGAAAGTACTTCAGCAAGCGCCAATGTTGCGGCTGGATCTACTGCAACTGCTTCAGAAATTGAAGGTTCAGCATCCAATATCCAATCATCATCCTTCGTAATAGGTTTAGCTGGTATACTTTCAGTCCTTTTCGTTTGATTGGATTTCTAAGCCCATTCATTTATTATACCCCAAACTTACAATTCACTATAAGGTCACTATGGCCTGGACGGACTTTTTTTCCTTCATACGTTACACTTTCTAACGTTACCTTTCATACGTTACCCTTTCGTACGTTACATTATTTCCTGTTTTTTACTTCCTTAGACAATTCTTCTATACACAGAAATTACAATAAATATTAATTTTTAGTTATGTGTTACATCGCGTTTTTACTACCGCTGCAAAATCCAAATGAGATAGGTATTTTCATGCATATCATATAAAAGTAAAAACTCGAAGCTGCAATTATCACACAGATTTATAAGGCCAGTCGTATACAATCGTAGGGGAGTTCAGTATAATTTGTTTTCGAAACCCCCAAATTTCTGGAATTCAATTCCCTAAAATCGTAGTCACATAGAGAATTACGTAAAAGAAAAAGCGACTTGTCGTTGATATGAATTCTAATACTCGCAAGTAAAAATCTAAGAATTAGTGTCCTATTTTTTTTGGGGTTCGTAATACATGGAAGTATTCATGCAACGAAAATTTTGTTGCGTGCGAGTGAATTTCTTGCCTCTCAGCTTCGAAAGTTTGTAGGGTACATAGCGTATTATGTACATCAGAATTGAAACTTTTACTTTTGAATCACACCTATAATGGATGATAGCCAGCGAAAACTTGTTACGTCAGCTTCGTGCTACATCTCTTTTTTAGGGAAGTTACATTTTTATTGTCCCCGAGCGAATGGTCGAAATGTACTAATTGGTTCAGAAAAACGAATTTGGTGCACTTAATTTTCTATACAATTCTTCGTTTATTTATAGCCTAATCTACAATAAGATTACATCTAGCACATTATCTATCAACCGCCAGATCAAAAGCGTTCAAAACAAACTATATAATCTTCTGAAAAAACAGGTCAATATCGAAACACTGATTACCGTTGCTGGCGTGACATCCGTGATAACGCTGGAGCACTGGCTCCTCCTCAAGTTAAAACCCCACATATCATTCATCTAGAGATAGTGACTAAATGACGTATTCTGAGCTAGATGCTGTTACGAGAAACGTATCAGCAGTCCTAAAGAATAAGTAAATGTCGGCTTTCGCGACGTGTCCGATCTACAGTGGTGGCGCTATCTGTTTGACGTGTACTGCCTCAAGAAGTGGGTTCGTAATTGAACAAAATTGGAAAGATCATGTCTATTTATAGGAAATAACGCGTTTACGTTTGCTGCTACAAGGCACTCTTGTACCCCAAAATTTGGTATATCATGCTATATATAGTTCGACATCTCTCTTGTTAGCGTAGGATTATCAATTGCATAGAGTATCGGCAGAATTCGAACATTTGTTGTCTGGCATAGCTGTCACAAGACAAATAAACACTTTCAAGTTACCTACATTTTCCTCACTTCATGCCGTTCCTAGCTGTCAAAACGTTGAAAAGGCTAATCTAGATTAACTCCTTTTTCTCCCGCAATAGATTGTTTACCAAACTTTATTTGTTGTTCATAAATATCTATATAAAGTAGTAAGTATACCAGTTGAAGTATTACAAATTTGATTTCATGTTGATACGTCGTATTGCCTTCAGGCCTATTCCGGTCTTGATAGCGTTGACACTTTTACTCATGGCGTATAATGCCAAAATGAAGCACGAAATGAAAAACACGCTTCACCGCGATACTGATCACACACCTCACTACAGTACTGATGACACACTTCACTACAGTACGGATCACACGCTTCAACATAAAACTGCTCAAAATTCCAAAGCTAGCGTTTACGAGTACATCTTTGATAGTTTCCTGAAGGCGGATTTGAACCTAACACTGTTTGAAAAAGACGGTGCTGTGCAATATCTTGATAAAAGCCACTTAAAGGGCTCAAACACAAAGTATAATCTTCTACAGAGAGCTAAGATTTCGCCAGAGATCCAAACCCTTTTGTCAGAATCTCATGAAACGATAATGCAAGAAATACCTACAATGTCCACTATACTACCGTACAATGCGCAGACATATGGTATAGTGTTGGTGGGAGGAGGCCGGTTTACGTGGCTCTCTTATTTGGCTATTATGTCCATCCGAAAAACAGGATGTAGTTTACCCATAGAGATGTTGTTGCCTACCTATGAAGAGTATATTCAAGATTCAGAATTGTGCACTAAAATCCTACCTGCTCATGGTGCTGGATGCCTAATACTACCGGACATATTGGGCCCAGAGGTTTCCCGTAAATGGCAAGACCGGGTTGGGGGCTATCAATTGAAATCCATGGCCATATTCCTATCTAGTTTCCAGCATGTTTTATTATTGGACGCTGATAACATAGTGGTGCAAAACCCTGAAGAAATATTTCAGCACAAGATTTACAAAGATAACGGAATGATCAGCTGGCCTGATTATTGGTCAAGAGCTGTTTCCCCCGTGTATTATGAGATAGCTAATATTGCTGTTGACGAAAGTACCAGGCCAAGGTTTAATCGGTTCCCGTTATTCTCACACCCAGACGATACCTCCTATTCGGTAGAGAACGATCCAGACGTACCTTTCCATGATCTTGAAGGAGCCATACCAGACATTTCAACAGAATCGGGACAGTTGTTTCTAAACAAAGGTACTCACTCTTGTACTTTGATTTTGTCTGTGTATTACAATCTTCTTGGTCCCCTGTTGTATTATAAATTGTTTTCCTTGGGAGATTTGGGTGAAGGAGATAAAGACACATTTGCAGCCGCGGCAGTCGCATGTGGCGAAAAAATATATCAAGTGGCTTCCTACATTTCTACTCTCGGATACTTTGATGCCCATGACTTCAGGGGAGTCGGGATGGGGCAGAAAAATCCTATAGTTGACTATGAAGCAGTACAGAAGTTTGTGGTTCAGCCTATTGAACAACTACAATTGGACACCGTGCAACAAATGCATTTCATCGACGAAAAAAAAGCTGAATATTTTGATAAGCCGTCTTCATCGCTTTTCACCATCCATTGTAATTTTCCCAAACTTG
This sequence comes from Yamadazyma trypodendri, assembly GCA_030572515.1. NCBI lineage: Eukaryota > Fungi > Ascomycota > Pichiomycetes > Serinales > Debaryomycetaceae > Yamadazyma > Yamadazyma trypodendri. The sequence continues at coordinate 84,117 of JAJMAI010000034.1, read as the reverse complement.
ACCCGGTACAGCTAATGGATACGAATCTTTTTGATGAGGAGAATGTCAAACTTAAGTACAAAATTTACAATGGGCATTCATATAAAGATCCAGTTATAAAAGATGTGACTGTTGATTTAGAATTAGAACAGTGGAAGACAATACATCAGGTGTTATGTGAAGAAAAAAATAGACCTCACTATTTCCAGGATAGGAACATGACTAAAATATGCCAGCTATCTAAGAATCAGGTGTCATGGCTCCTGGAGTAGTATAAAGGTAAGAAAGTATTTTGTGTTCTGTTACCAAACCGAGACAAGACACATCGATAACATAAAAGTCGCCCGAGAAATTCTCTTTTCAAATGTATTGTGCTGTATTTAGATCAACATTGGGCTTTTTGTGAATGTATTATTTCATGTTGTGATGTGTCGTAACAAGCTACTCCAGCGGCTGATTGGAGCATGTTAAAGATAAATAGTCGTGAATATCCTTCTATTCTTATATTATATTTGCAGCTATTTTCATTCGCGTTAGTGCGGCTCTACTTCTTTGGGTATTTTGCGAACCATCTTGCCCTTTCTTGGCGAAGTTGGCGTAAAACAGTGGTCATTTTTGCTTTTCGTCCAATTCCTTCTTCTCATATCTAGGCGACGATGTTTCATTATGTGTTATTGCTACTCCTAACGAGAATACTTGCGGCAGACTTTTGGACGCCAGAACAATCTCTTACATGGGATTACCATTTGAAAACAATACCAAAAGCGTTCAGCGATACGGTAGAGGTGTATGATATTGACCTCTTCGAGGCAGATCAGGACACCATCGACTCGCTCCATGAAGATGGTAAGAAGGTAATTTGTTACTTTTCTGCTGGAAGCTACGAAAATTGGAGAGACGATGCAAAGAATTTCAGCAAAAGTGACCTTGGTAAGCCACTTGATGGCTGGCAAGGAGAAAGATGGCTTGATTTGACTTCCACCAACGTTCGTAACATCATGCGACTGAGAATAAACATGTCCCAGTCAAAGAAATGTGATGGTATTGATCCAGATAATATAGATGGGTATGATAACGATACTGGTTTTAATCTTACAGAAGCTGATTCAATCGATTTTGTGAATTTTTTGGCTACAGAAGCTCATGCATTGGGCATGGCTGTGGGGTTGAAAAATGGTGGCTCAATTGTCTTGAATGTTCTTGACAATGTTGAGTTTTCAGTACAGGAACAGTGTGTTGAGTACGAAGAGTGTGATTTATATCAGCCGTTCGTGGACTCAGAAAAGCCTGTATTTCATGTTGAATACCCAAAGGGTGACAACTCGAACTCTAAGAATGTAAGCGCCTCAGTGGTCTCGGCATACTGTGATAATAAAGATAGTACAGGTTTCTCGTCGATTTTAAAGAATTTGAATCTTGACGATTGGCTAGTCCAGTGTTCAAGTGGGTCCAAACTAAATTCCCTGAATCATACGACTTCAGACACATCTTCAAGTGAATTGGCATATCAGTCGTCAGGTACATCTTTGAATGCACAATCAACCGGACTGTCGGTGTCAGAGAACTCGGGGGGGTTAGGAACCGTGAAACACATAGGACTTTTCCTGGTATTCCTCTTTTTGGTCTGAATCAAGAGATACTGGAATACCCTAAAATACGAACATTTGAAATATGAACATCTCAAAATATAGTATGAACAATTGTAGAAACCATAAATAAATCTAGTTGAGGGGAGGTACTGTTCTCAACATATCAGAGTAGTTGACGCATTTGAACTGGTGCTTCAACCTGAAATTTTCGCCATCGTTATTGAAGAACTCATCGTTACCTCTTGGTCCCCAGCCGAAGGGACTTGGCCCCCAGGTTGGAGTGTAACAAAACTCATTCGATGCACACTTCTCAGAACATTGATAGAACATCGACCAATTAAAAAGCTCTAATATATTCACAATCCGTCTTTGAAGACTATGAAGCTCCTCTTCGAATGTTTGGCTACCAGATGTGATGTAGATCTCTTTCGATATTTTCTTGGAGAGTTCGAATGCATCTAGGATAATATGGCTTATCTCCGACTGAACCTTAGCAATTGATGAATAAATCAAGTAATCGGAGTTTTGTAAGGGGAAACTATGAATCACACTGTCCTGGACCATTTCCTTAAACATCAACTCTCTTCGAAGGTCTTTATCGTCTAGCTCACTGTGAAGATACCTTCTGACTGTGTTGAACGTGAGTAACTGTATGTTGTCATTGGTCTCCTTGAGACTCATCCCCAGATCCAAAGTTTTGTTCAAGTTCACTAAAATGAATCCATACTTATCAACAATGGTAGTGGTAACAGCCTGCCAATTAGTCTTGTAGAAAGGATTTACCGGGTGTTGGAAGACTTTCTCCAAGCTAGATTTTATGTCATCTTTGTACTCTTGAGCAATATAGCTGATGTTTCTCGTGAACGGATCTGGATCCACATGAGTTTTGTTCAACGGAGTCACCATATTGGAAAGATCTAACAAAATTCTAGGATCACCGTTATCAACGATATTTCCTGACCTTGCCCATTCAAATCCGGCCATAACACCAATATGGCTGACCAATAAACTCCTGTTAAAAGATAGAGATCCATCAGCTGTAGGTAAATCGGGATCAAGTGCACCAGCACCTATAGGAGCTGTAACTTCTTCCACAGGACTGCTAATTTCCCCTTTGAATAGCTCTGGGCGCTTTGGGTGCGACGACTTTGGCTTACCTGGAAAATATTTGGCTTCATCCGGGGGGAAGTCAATAACATCATTGGCATATGCCAACGTGATGTTGGAAACAAGTTCAATGTCCCTGTAGAAATCGCAAAGGACCATCTCAAACCCCACCTCCAAACGAATATACCCTTGAAGTCCAAAGGTTTCACCCCATTTACAAATCAAACCAGCTGCAATTCTTTCTCCCCAAGGGCCAGTCACATCTGGAACTGTCATATTAGACAAGATAACTTGCTGGTCCATTTCTGGGGATATTTTGGCAGCGGAGGCCCCGTCTAAGTATATGACCTTATCCAAAGGAACTTTGGTTCTGAAGGTAAAAAGGGTGTTGCCGTGATTATCAGGCTTTTTCTCTTCTGGGTTACCCTCCACCCTCCTGCTAAACAGGGCAAAATTGTAGCTGAACTCGCCACTGAAGGCAATCCATTCGTACAGATCAGGTAAATTCACATCATTTCTAGAGTGGTACAACCGCGTGTTGGCAGGGATATAGGCTGGAATAAAAGATACACCTACGGGATTGATATTCGAGTCCTTTTGTTTCAATGCACTGTGTATGGTGCTGAACACCGCTGTGGCGTTCTCGAGGTCAACTGGGTATTGTGCAAGCACTTGCAAGGGATCTTCGTAGTAAAACTGCCTGGCGAACGGCTTATCATCTACTACGCTTGGTGTATGGGCTTTAAGAACCGGAAAAAAATTAGCAAAAGGAACAGACATACCCGCAGAATGGAGTATGTACCATAACAATCCAACATTTCCGAATAATAGTGTTGTAGTCACATACACATGGAATAAGGAAGACTTCATGGTGGTTTACATCTCCGATATCCGATAAGTAATTCGCGGAACTGATTGGAATCGGGCTCGTTTCGGGCAGTGTCAAAGATCGCAACACATATAACAATTTCCATTTCATATACACTCTTTTACAAATTCTCAGCCACAATGCTAAGTATTGATTGAAGCCTGGAAATGATGCCATCTCTCGATAGTTCTACCGAAAAACTGGACGGTGTTTCTTTCCCCAGCACCCAGTCTGCCAAGGGAGTATCCTTTAGTATAATTCCAATGGTGAAACTGAATTTTTTCCCAGTTCTTCAACTTATGGTCCTTGTCTAGTCCAAGACGTTTCAACTTGGGCGACGCGGTGTTTTCTGGATCCAAGTCTGCCGTGGCACTGGGGTTGCAGAAGTAGATAATCACAAGTCTTTCATAGCCCTTCTGGTCGTCAGGCGGAGAAACGACCCTATGGATCACGGCCTTGAACAAACCCCCACTGATGAATTCCATAGCATCTCCAATGTTCACAATCAATGAGTGGGGTCTGTGTTGTACGTACTTCCACTCACCATCAAAGTAGTCTTTGATCTGTAAAGATAACATTGGCTGCGAAGTAATGAAGGAGAAAGCACTTATGTCACTATGGCCTCTGAGCCACGTTCCCTCAGTTTTTTGGTCCTGTTCTTCAGCATCATAAGGCTGGTAAAGCATGAACCGACCATGGCTGTCTGAATCATCGTCATTAGTACCACTATTTGGGAAGTACTTTTTTATTATAGTGCCTTCAGGAACCTCCAAAATCAAATCGCACAACGACAATAATTGCGGCAATACGACTTTATGTATAGTGTTGTAGAATTTTGATATCTCTTTGATATGGTAGGCAACGAGCTCGGGGTGGGTGTCGTAGTCTTCAAGGAATGAATCCAAGCAAGTGTTCTTGAAATTATAATGAGTGATTGAATCTCTCACTCCATTTTTGATAGCCCAATATCCTTTTGGTTTGAAGCCTTGTCCCCTCTCTCCACCTATAGTTTTGGTAGTCTCTTTTTCCTTGACCTTGGCACTGGCCAAGTATTTGTCTTTGACATGTTCTGGTAGCGTCAATACACTGTAGGCAATTGCCCTGATGTATTCGACTTCTTCTTCACTGATGCCAAAATTCACAAGATTAAAAAACCCATATGTTGTGATCGACTGTTCTAATCTTTTTGCGAGCTCTTTTCTCTGTGGGAGAAATTCGTCACCTTGTTTGAACAAGGACAAATCGATAGCCTGCAACTTAACCGTTTCCACTTGTGCAGACGAGGCGGGACAGTCCTCAAACTGCTTTACGTTGTACTTTTTATCGAGATCTTCAGCGACAACCATTATGGAGATTTTTATGATTTCAATATCAGACCTTCCCGCTATCTTAAATAAGAAATCTGTGGCTCTCGTTTTGACACCACAGTTATTTGGAGCCCGGTCCTCCCTGTCCCGAACGAATTAAACCGTTGAATTATTCAATCAACCCCCCTATGTATGCCACAGTCGGACAACTTGGGCCGAATCCGTCAAATGGCGCAACACGCTCACCGTTGTATATGGTTGCAAAAAATTGTGGCACTGTTCATTGCTTTTCTTTTGTTATTACGCCATGTGCCCCACTAGCCATATAAAGGCAAGACTGCAGTTTGTTTTTAGGTCTAACAAACTTAAATTATGACGCTCCCATGGTTTGTACCTCAATTGAGGCACGTTGACGAGGTTCCTTCTGACACTGGTGACATTCAGAAGTCCGATACCGAATTGGAGCACAGCTCTGTTTCCACACAACTGACTGATGTGGCCATCAGAGAGTACCGTGATGAAGCTACTAGACCGTGGTGGAAGTTCTTTGATGAGTTTGAATATAGAATTACTAGTGACGATCAAACTAAGCACAGCTGGTGGAGATGGTACGATAAAGGAACCTCTAAACAAGAGAAAAAGTTGTTGATAAAGTTAGATATCTTGTTGGCCTTTTACGCTTTTGTTGGTTACTGGATAAAATATATCGACCAGACCAATTTGAATAATGCATATGTTTCTGGCTTGAGAGAAGATATTGGAATGGTGGGTAATGATTTGATCAATACTCAGGTGCTTTTCACTGTTGGCCAGATCATATTCGAGTTACCTTGGCTTTTTTTACTACCAAGAGTATCGTTGCCATACGCTTTATTTGCTTGTGAACTTGTTTGGGCTACTTTTACGGTAGTCACTTATAGGGCCGAAAATCCTGCCACCTTGAAAGCTTTCAGGTTTATAGTGGGAGCAGCTGAATCGTGCTACTTCCCCATCATTCATTTCTCCTTGGCTAGTTTCTATACTGCCACAGAAATAGGAAGAAGAGGTGCCTTGTTCTACTGTGGACAATTCTTGGGTGTTTTAACTTCTGGTTTGTTACAGGCTGCTGCCACCAAAATCCCAGGGCCAAACAGCACCTTGACCGGATGGCAATGGATGTTCATTATCGATGGAATCATATCTTTTGCTGTGGCCATATTGGCTTTAATAATGCACCCAGGAACCCCAATGAAATGTTACTCAATCTGGTTGACAGACGATGACATTAGACTATCTAGAGAGAGAATGAAGAGAAACGGGTCTGACGTGAGCCCTACAGTGAAATCTTTCTTCGACAAGGAGACTTGGAAGACCATGTTATCTTCGTGGCACTTCTGGTTGTTGTCTCTTTGTAATATGTTTGGATTCAATACCAATAGTGCTCTGTCTGGTTCATTTGCCTTATGGCTCGATTCCTTAGACAGATATGGTCCAGTTAAATTGAATAATTTGACTACTATACCACCGGCATTGGGACTAATATGGATTTTCATTGTGTGCTTCGGGGCTGATTTGACTCGAAAGAGATTCGGGTTCATTATTCTTTCCTTTTTGATGAACTTTGCTGCAAACTTTATATTGGCCCTTTGGCATGTACCAGAAAAGGCCAAATGGGCAGGTTATTTAATGGCCTACTGGTCTTGGTCTCAAAGCTCTGTGTTCAATCCGTTAATCAGTGATATTTTAAGACATGACCAAAACTTGAGGTCTATTGAGTGGATGGTCATTTATATTATAGGGTTACAATCCAGTGCATGGATTAGTAGGATAGGGTTCCCTACTAAAGAGTCACCTAGGTTTCTCAAGGGTTTCTCCATTTGTTCCGCTTTCAGCTTGTGTTTCGTCATCACTGTCAGTATCATTTACATCTTTTACAAGAGAGACGAGAGGAAAAACGCTTTGAAGAACGGAATCTATATTTACGATAGTTCGAAAGGAGAAACACCCGAATTCTTGGAGAAGGATACTAAGAGATTAGAAGATGTGAAAGAGCTTAAAGGTGTATCTTCGGAAGAGGTGAAGGAATTGGATAAAACGGGTTCAAATTAACTGTAAGAAAATAAATAGAAAGTTCTTTTAGAGAATAGAGATAATTTATAGAAGTGTGTATTAAAAAGCTAGTGAATTACTATTTTATATGCTCTATAAGAGTACGGGACGTGTTTGTATGAGTATATGGACGCTATGAGCAGAAAAGATAAGTATTCTTCAGAATCAGTTCAGAGCTACAGAGACCAGAAGTAATAAATACGACTTGTATAAAACTAGCTAGATAAATACCAGATTTAGATCATGCATACCGCAACTTGGTGACCTAGATCTTACCAGCAGCCTTGGTCTTGAACTGATCTTCAGTAACACCTTTACCCATAGCAGCAGTGGAGGAAACACCACCAGAAACCATCTTCAATAAACCATCAATATATTCGGCACCAGACCATTTTTGATGCTTGACGACTTCAACACCCTTTTCAATCTCCGGTTGTTGAACAAATTGACCGTAAGCTCTCATACCAATTTGAGAGTATTGGTTAGCAAAGTCATCAACGGCCAAAGCAGTGGTGTGCAAACCTGCCAAGGTAATAAATTGCCAGACGTAACCCAACTTACCTAATCTTTTGATATAAGTTTCTTGTTCATCAACAGGCATGGCTCTATTCCAGTTGAATGATGGAGACAAATTGTAAGCTAACCATTGTTCAGGATATTTGCTTTTAACACCTTCAGCAAACTCTTTAGCTTGATTGTAATCTGGTAAGGCACTTTCCATCCAAATTAAATCAGCATAAGGAGCGTAAGCTCTACCTCTCATAACAGCACACTGAGTACCTCCTTGGTATCTGTAGTAACCTTCTCTGGTTCTAGCAACATCCCAGTTGAAGTAAAGGTCTTTACCCAAAATGTCTTTGGCAATTTTCTTGGCTTCTTTATGGGAAGTTTCGGTCAAAGGTCCAACTTTGTCGGTGAACTTCTTGATGGCACCATTCTTGTCAGATATAGAGGAAGCTTTGATAGCATCGATAACAACCTCGTGGAATAACTTTAATCCAGCACTCTTGGTCCATTCGTCTTCAATGGCCTGTAATTTGGCACCTAATAAACCGTTCTGTTCGGCTTCGTGCATCAAAGTAGCCAAATCTGGAGAGTCTGGATTGGTAGCACCTTGAACAAAGTAGTGATCTCTGTGGTCAATGGTGGAAGTGATTAAAGTGGCAGCTTCAGAATCAGTTCTGGCGACAGCCAACAAATCTGAACCTAAAATATCAGCAGAGGCTCTGATAGCAACCAATCTGTTGATATGTTCTTGAACAGGAACCAACACTTTACCAGCCATATGACCACATTTCTTGGTACCAGGGGCCTGATCTTCGATATGTATACCAGCAGCACCTCTTTCAACAAACAATTTGGTCAATTTGATAATGGCAGTTATACCACCATGACCGGTATCAGCATCAGCAATGATGGGTCTTAAAAAGTCGATGTAAGGAGTTTTTGCTCTTTCTTCTTTTGTCAAACCTAATCTTTCTTCTCTTTGCTTTCTGTCATGGAATAATTGCGCAAACCATAAATGTTCAACCTTATTTGGGACAGTATCATAAGGGTAATCTGCCAAATCAGGACTTGGTTCGTTAGAAGTGGAAGCAGTAGAGGAACATTGCCATCCACTGACGTAAACGGTATCCAAATATTTGGCCATTTGGGCCACATGAATAGGGTCTAAGGCACCAAAAGTATAAGCAACTGTCTTGTTCTTGTCATGTTCAGCTAAAGCCTTGTATAACTTTTTAGCCTGGTCATTTGAAGGGTAGTTGATCTTCAAACTTCCTCTCTTTTGTGCAATATCCGCTGGTTGGTAGATTCTTTTAGTTTTTTGCCATCTGGCATCCTTCCACCAATCAGCAATTTCTTGAAGTTGGTTTTGGTAGAATTGCTCTTCTTCGTTGATGTCAATCTTAGTGTAAGCCATCTTAAATTTGTATAACAAAAAATTTAGCAAAAAAACCTGGGGGGTATTCTGGAGTTTATATACTTTTGACGTCCGTTAGTCATTGAAACTCTATTATTGTCGACGTAGCGGTGAAAATTTACCCCAGAAAATCACACTCCCGTTAGCCCATTTCGGTACCTCGGGAAAAAGGATGTGGGAAAAACATCCATGGAAACTGGAAAATCGACATGCCCTGGGACGAAGCAAACAGCTGCCACGAATAGATCACCATCACCCTAGCTCGTTGATCAAAGGAAGCGGGGTGGTATTCTATATACAGCTGTTTTCTCCATACAGCCTTTCTGATCCCTGATAGGTAGCCGTGGATCAATGTAGAAAAATTACATGCGTTTAAACTCCGAAGCCTCGTGCAGTTGCACATGATCGATTTTTATTCAGACTGTGGACCTACAGGAGCCGACTCGGACTCTGCGATTCCGTACGCCCTAACAGTCAAGTGATTCAATAACCATTTACTCCGGGCTGTCAATTTTGAGTCACGAGACGTAAGTGATAACCTCAATATTTCTTGACCTTGTTATAGTCCGAAATCGTAATAACCACGGCAATTAGTACGAAAGTATTGATCTGTTAAATTGGGGTATTTTTCAGCTACTACTTCTTTGGGGTTTTTTTATGTTGATTATGAGGCTATGGTATCGTTCATTCTGACCCATTGTACTTCGCTTCTTCTCATTTTTTTTCTGTCACAACACCAAAAATGGACTATCTCCCCATACAGTTAGACCTGCTTGTGGTGCAGCTGGTCACCAACTTTGTCATGTCTTTGACGCCTTTGTTTAGCTATGGGCTTACAAGTTACCAGATCTACCTAAACAAGAGCACAAATGGGTTTAGCATCGATGTATGCCTCATCATGTTGGTGTCTTCCATCTTCAAGATAGTTTATTATCTACTAGAACCATACGAAATCACCTTGTTTAGACAGGCAGTTGTAATGATGGTGATTCAATGCGTGCTCTTGAAGGTATCATTGCGATACATGGAACCTCCTGCAAAGTTATACGAACAGGAAAAGATTTTGAGTCAGAGTTCCAATTCACTCGAGATCATTTTCAATCATTTACGTCACTTTGATAACTTCTACAAGAGGCCATATGGGTTTTGGCAGTGGTTCGATAACCACAATAAATTCTGGGAGTTCCTAGCATCGTTCTCATTTGCAGTCACGGTGATATCCTTATTGGGAAGAAACTTTGAGTTCTATGTGAGCTTGGTGGGGTTCTGTGGATTGCTTACCGAGAGTATTTTACCATTGCCACAAATCCTTCTTATTTACCGAATTAAGTCTGTGAAGAACTTTAAATGGGTTTTGATTGTCAGCTGGTTATTGGGAGACTTTATAAAGATCAATTATTTGTTGTTTGGTACTAGCCAGGTATCTCTGCTTTTCATGTGGGCAGCTTTGTTCCAAACATTTTTGGACTTCTTTATTGCGGGCCAGTACTTTTACTATAGGAAAATGGAGTCATTGCTTCCAACGTGAAGGTCTTTGAAGCCACTTGTACCATCAAATATAAATTCAGCTACATGATATTAGCTGATAACTACAGACGACCACATTGATGCATTTTTTATACCATATATTATGTATAGATTTCCTGTACTATAAACCATTATGACTTTAACCCATCATATTCATTAATCATCGATATTAAACTATGTACATCTATTCCTTACCCTCTAGCAAACACTCACGTACTCGACGTTTTCCTTTGCACTATTGATTAGATCGAGAGCATCCTGACCAATCAACTGATGCTTGACCTTGATGTGCCTAGACAATGCATCACCTCTGCTGAAAGTTTTGGATTTGCCGTTACCCTTACCACCTTCGAACCGACCTTCGCAGATTACACACCGGAAAATCTTCTTCTTAGACGCATGAATGGTCTCTTGATGCCGGATAAGATCGTAGGGCCTTGAAAACTGCTTATTACAGGGTGTTCCTGTGTTTGGGTTGATCAAGTTACAATGATGATCGGTTATTTCATCGTACTTCTTCTTAGGCTTTTTGTCGTCAGTATAAATGAGTCCAGTATCGGAATTCTTGAGGTCGATTGTTTTCTTATATGTCCTGCCGACCATAGACTCGTCAGATGAAATGCCTTCTTCCATATCCAAGTCCATTCCTTGGTCTAAGTGGTGGTCTGCGTCAATATCAACCTCAACATCGACATCTAAGTCATCAACATTCATATTGTGCATGTCCTCATCATTGACTTCCAAGCTATTTACATTAATATCATCCATTTCAACACCATAAAAGCTTCCTTCGTTATCTTTAATGAAGCTTACGTCCGGTAAGTAAAGATCATTTGGGAACTCGTCAATGCCATTACTGATATCTTCATCATAGTGATCAAAACAGTCGTCTTCGTTATCACTTTCGTAATCTGATAATTCATCCAACTCGTATTCATAGTTATAGTCTATGAAGTCGTCGTATTGTGATTGATATTGTGAATGGTCATTACCAGAATTGATGAAAATGGAGTCGTGGTCATTGAAGTTGAATTTGATGGAGTGTGATGGTTCCACGTTTGGATTAACCAAATCAGTGAATTTATCGGACTTAGGAGGAGACAACGTCTTGATCTTCATGGTCTGGGTCTTTGGTTTGGACTTCTTAGACTTGAATACGTTAAACGAGTTCAGGTCATTGAATACCGTATTGGGGGTATATTCAGGGGACTCGCATTCAGGACTAGTGTATGCCGAAGTAAATTCAGACTTGAATTCTTTAACGGTATTTGAAGGAGGCAAAGTTGCCGATTGCGTGACAGTGGAAGAAGCCACGTCTACGGCATCATTAACATTATTGGATCTCTTAATCAACTTATTGGGCTGGATGAAAGATTGTTGGTGGTTGCTATAGTCATTAAATACTCTTTGGTAATTTTCTGGGTCATTAAGGTTGTTAAAGGTGAACAATGACTTGTCCTTAGACGAGGGGCTGTTGGGCATGCTCGTGGAGGATTTACGGGTATTAAGGGGACTCGAACTGGAACTAGCATTCAAGGTGTTGTTAGTGTGTGTAGTGTTACTGCTAGAACCAGGACTCGTGCTCGTGTAATTTCCTCCGTTGTTGGTGGTATTGGTATAATGACCACTGTTCAGTAAGTTCAGGGCCGAATTGGAAAAGTTATTGATGAAAAAGCTAGTGTTCTGGAACAACAAAGGGTTGTACACAGGGGAGCTGTGGTTCAATAACGGGGAGTTGGGCACAGTGTACAACTCCTCATCGATCAAATCAATGATAGACCTTTTGGGTATGATTACAGAAGTCATGGTTTAAAATCAGACAGGTAAAAAGTCGGTAAAGTAGTCTATATCGAAGAACAAGTTAAGATGCTCCTTACTCTATAGCGCTTTGTGGTATGTGTTGTTTGGTGGTATATCTCCCTGATTAAAAAAGTAGTTTTAAGGGATGAAATGGGAAATCGCCACTTTTTATTTGTGTTGACTTTTGCTAAATTCGTTGGAACACCTCGCAATTAGCACCAAAAATCTCACTAATTATCGCTTTTTTGGACCCGATCACCTAAAAAGTGCTGAGGTGGTTCCTGTACATAAGAATCTGACTAATATTTGTTAGCAAAATAAGTGTGAGAAGATTCTATTTAATCTTGGACACGACATAGTAAATGAAATTAACGAACTGCGGATTGAAGAGAATCCGTGTGTGACAACGGCTTTGACGAAGAAGACGGAACCGTAGGAGACGGAAGAAATAGACGGATGTTGCGGGCAGTAACATAATCTCATGTGGGAACATCAAAGATGTGTGGTCGTGGGCCCTCCTATAATCTTTGTGTTCAAGCTTGCTTTCTTTCATGCTTCTTGCAATTGCTCCAAAGATCAACCATCACCATTTTGTGTGGTTATCGCAAATGTGCACACATGTATAAACTTCGAAATTTCATTTGGACAATAGAAATCCAAACCTAATATTTATTATATGATGCGGTAGATCGGATGTGAGCCTAGAGTGAAAATACTGGGTTGTTAGTGTGTAAGTGGAGATTTTACGAATTCGAAGTTGCGTTGATGCAGCATTTTGCAGCTGCTGATAATTAATTGCGAAGCAAAGTGTGTCATTTAAACTTTCCTTAGGTGGATCTCATCTAGGTCTCTAACGACAGAGTCTTCACATTAGACATATTCTATACTCTATAATAGCCCTTTCAGCCCATATGATGTCTTTTGTTCGTACTTCATTATCTCTCTCATGGCCAACTCTTTATTTAAATAGTGGTATGGCTCCGTTAACTTCAGGTCTTTAATCTCAAAACATATAGGCACTCCTGTAGGAATTTCGATTTTGCTTACATCTTTATCATCCACATTGCTAAGGTATTTTATAATGCTTCTTACCACCGATCCGTGGGTAATGATTAATGTGTCTTTATCGTTTTTGATAATTTGTGTTAGCAACGGAATCAATCTAAACAACACATCTTTCAAAGATTCCCCATTCGGTATAAAGTGGGGATCTATTCCATCATACCTTTTATCTATGGACAAATCAACACCTTCAATTGGGGGTGGCCGACCTTCAAATGATCTCCGAACGTAATTGTACTGATCTGATCCAATCTCATGGAACACCTCTTTCCTATTTCGACCTTGAAACGCTCCATAATGCCGTTCATTCAACTCCCAGAATTTGTGCTGATCAAGGTATAGCAAGTCGAGCTGTTTTAGGATAATATTTCCAGTTTCAATGGACCTAGAAAGTTTGGAAGTGTACATGATCTTCAAATCAAGATCACACTCTTGTATCAATGCACTTGCCACTTTCGCCTCCATCTGGCCTTTTTCACTGAGCTTGACATCAATCCACCCACTGAACTTGTTTTCGTGGTTCGATAGTGATTCCCCGTGTCTTAATACAATCAACTTCATGACATATGATATGTAAATTTGCGCTGTGAGAGTTTTTGAACAAATTTGCGGGACTCACCTGACGCGGAAGAGTTGTTAGGGTAGAGGACTTTAGGGTGGAGAATTGAGGTGTCATTAATGTAGGTATCATAGTACGATGGACTCGTGTATGTGGTGATTTTAAAGGGATTTTAAAATGAATTTTTAACGTTGTTTGTGTGTATGATGATAACCTATACTATAAATATGGTTGCAAGTTTTACAGAAAAAATAGATAAGAAGATGAGATGGTAAAAAAATAAACAAAGTGGATTATACGATAAAAATAGTTAAAAAACTCGATAAAATGCCCTTGATATTGTAATACTACGTATGTGCATAAATGGCATATAACTGTATTGCCACTTATGGATGCACCCTTTCATACACTGATAATTAAAATCAGCGCCGCACTTGACAAATCATCGCACCACCATTCGGTAAGTTCACCGAATGAACCGAAGCCCCATAGTATCGTTGGAGCTAGCTACCATACCGGCTTGGGGCCCTTTTCTACTAGCTTTACCTTAGTCCTTATTCCCCCCTCCCCCCGCCCTGGCCGTATTTATACGTACAGTTTGCAGTTGGAATATAAATGCAACGTGCGTGAATTCCTTTTTTTTGTTTTGATGTTACATTGACGAGCCATAACACATAAATACTAGTGGGTGTGACGGGCTCGAATTTTTTAGTCGTCATAATACCTTTGTCATCCGAACATATCAGTCTTGGCATTAAAATATACTTCGTTGTAGTGGTGTATTTCTTACTCCCTTGTTAACTCCATTCCTTACAATCGTCATCAGAGTGTCCTCACCACATTTTTTTTCATGACAGCCACCACTGAAGTGCAAATAGACAGAAAGATTCGGGTTATCAGTTTACCGAACATGCCTATTTTCAAGATAAGAGAACTCCCGTATACTTGGGATGAGACAAAAGACATCATAGAGACCAACCAGCTTGAGCGCTTGGCCAGAAGTGAGAGTGAAAGTGACCGGTACTTGGAGTTTAAAACATCAGTGGCGGAGCAGCAGTTGACAGTTTACAAGTTTTTGTTGATGAACCAACTACAATGGATTTCACCACAACAACAACGAGAGATCCACGAGTTATCGGAAGACGACATTGTCATAACCCCCAAGCTGACAAAGATGTTCACCGAGGCACAAGACTTGAAAATCTTGAAAAACGACTTTCCTTATCACTTTGTCAAGAGTGTAGTACATTTGTGTATTTGGACCAAATTTCCTATCCCAAGTGATCCTGAGAGCATAATAGGGGATATCTCACCTCAAACACGGGCAATTATTGAACGGTACTTGAAGAAGACGTTTGTTCAGAAGTACAATATTGACTGGAAAAACATTGTGTGGTTCAAAAACTGGGAAAGCTTACAGAGCGTAAAGAGGTTGAGCCATATACATGTACTTGTGAATGGAATGGATGCTGATGTATTGAAGGATATGTTGAACGGGCCAGGAGTTCCTTTGACCATAGAAGAGCTCGAGATGTGAACTTGAATAAAGAATCCAAGACAACATAGAAGGGGATTAGAGGACGACTAGAGGAATGATACAGAGACTGGACGTCGAAATTGTAGATTGCATCCAATAGCATATACTTAGATAAATAAAAATCTCAACTGAAAGAAAAAAAAAGTAGCCTGGTGTATGGGTTCAAACGAGCCGCAAGTGCTGATAGGGGGTCACAATTAAAACATCATCAGAATATATTCAAAACTCCAACAACAGAGTCATCTACATTGGGGCCAATTCATAAGCCTGATTCATAACATAATATAATAAACTAACCTAAATATACAGACATTAACCTCCAAAACCGTACAAGGTTCTTCCTTGTCTCTTTAAAGCATAAACAACATCCAATGAAGTGACAGTCTTTCTCTTAGCATGTTCGGTATAAGTAACAGCATCTCTGATGACGTTTTCTAAGAAAGATTTTAAAACAGCTCTAACTTCTTCGTAGATCAAAGCAGAGATACGCTTAACACCACCTCTTCTAGCCAATCTTCTGATAGCTGGCTTAGTGATACCTTGAATGTTATCTCTAAGAATCTTTCTGTGTCTCTTAGCACCACCTTTTCCTAAACCTTTTCCTCCTTTTCCTCTTCCAGACATTATATGTAATAAACTGTAAGTATAATAGTTAACAAAAAAAAAGACCAAAAAAACTTGAGGGATTTCAGTGGTTATTTATAAAAAATCGGGCAAGAATATACCCATGAGAAAACACAAAGAAATGACTACAAACACTTAACCAAAGAAGTGTGAGGGTGTTCGAAAACCTTGGTGAGAGAAACACAAACACACAGGGGAAAAAATGTTAGGTAAAAGTGTGTGTGCGAAAATCGCAGTAAAGAGTATTACTGGGTGAGAAAACCACCAAATAGCGGTAGAATGGTGGTGGGGATACGTCGAGAGGTGGTAGTGCCAGTGTTTGTGGTACTTTTGTGCATGACAAAAGCCAAATTATCACTTCAGTGCAGGAATTACTGGTGGTGGGAAGACTTTCCTAGTCTTCTTCTCCTGCCTAAAGTCGCAGTTTTATTAGAATGGTGGAGTTTGTTGTTTCCATACTCAAATTTACTTACGCGAATTACGTATAATTGAGCACGATACCCATGTCGCAGCAGAGCCTGCGTCACTGTTTATGTTGTTTTGATACTGCACACGATATGTTTGTTTTGAATCTCCACAGACTAAATCGATATATAAATCCACCAGTATGTCAGATTTTTGGTTTTCATCGTTAATTAATCAAAATGGCCAGAACTAAGCAAACAGCTAGAAAGTCTACCGGTGGTAAAGCCCCAAGAAAACAATTAGCTTCCAAAGCTGCTAGAAAATCCGCTCCATCAACTGGTGGTGTCAAGAAGCCACACAGATATAAGCCAGGTACCGTTGCTTTGAGAGAAATCAGAAGATTCCAAAAGTCTACTGAATTATTGATCAGAAAATTGCCATTCCAAAGATTAGTCAGAGAAATTGCTCAAGATTTCAAGTCCGACTTGAGATTCCAATCTTCTGCTATTGGTGCTTTACAAGAATCTGTTGAAGCTTACTTGGTTTCTTTATTCGAAGATACTAACTTGTGTGCTATCCACGCCAAGAGAGTTACTATCCAAAAGAAGGATATCCAATTAGCCAGAAGATTGAGAGGTGAAAGAGCTTAGGTTCTTTATTTCTGGATGATGGCTATTGTATATTATGATTATGTATTAATATATGGTTAAAGGTTACTTTTGCATGTAGCAAAATGGTAAGTGCACTCTTTTTCTTATTTCGCAACTAATTTTTCTCTATGTTTCACAGCTTTTTCCTTCTATAGATATGCATTGACTTCCAATTATATATTTTATATTCAAAATGGGAAGACATTGGGTCCGCTTTCTGGAAGAAATCCCATATCCTCTTGTTTCTGTGCCTCTTGTTCTAAAAATGGTAACAAGATATCTTTAAATTTAGTGTATCCCCTGTACTCTTGAACTTCTGGTTCCCAAGATAAGATCCCATTCAAAAGTCTCCTTGGAATGTATGGTTCTTTCACTATCTCGACAATAGGGATGAAGTAGGTCCGGATAGTGAAGATTACAGCTCCTGTTTTGGGTAATCTCCGCAAACTTTGTCGTTCACTTCTGAGGTGTATTTTACTGATATCATTCAGTTCTTCAGCAGTATACCATCCTACTCTTTCGCCAAACTCGTCACCAATGGATTCAGACCAACCCAATGCTGGATCGGTTTGCAAAAAGTAGTTGTTACGCACAACCGGTTTATCACATGTCAATCTGACAAAAAACTTCTCCATTCCACTTTGCAATTTCTCTTTATACTTTGGAACATCTCCGGAAGTGTGGATTGTACTCAAAAGCATGTCGAACTTGTCTCTGAATTTCCAGAACCCAGGAAGAATTATAGCCCCTCCTTTCAATTTGTACTGCCCATCTGGTTCCTCTAACATGATAGCTACATCATCCTGAAGTAATTTTCCAGCAATAAGACTAGGATCTTCTCCAGTATTGGTGTTGAGACCTTTGTAGGTTTGATATTGTCCCAAAAACTTGAAATCTTCGCTAGTCTTCAAATTCTTGATTCCAAACTTGGTCCTTTCAAACAAAGACGGGTATCTATCAGGTAAATACTGTCTGAGCTCTGCCAACAATTCATAAGCAGCTGGTATGGCTACTTTAGTTGTCTCATAAAGACTGGTATCATACTTGCTTAGTCTTTCTAATTTCGCATTGTGGAACTTGGTCCACTCACTATCCAACTCGATCCACTGGTCCCAGTCCATATTTCTAATTCCCATGGTAATGTTGTACTTATGCTTGAATGCTCTATAAGGTAAAGGTCTTGTTTTTTCAAAGTCCCAGTTTTCATATGGTGCAGCAGCAGGAGCCACAAATGACTCCGGCGTCCACTGACCATACTGTCGATTCTTATTGAGGCTAACATATCCTTTTGTTTTTGTGGTGGTTGCAATTTTTTTGGTTTTAGTTTTGGTTTTATTTTTCGTTATCTCTTTGATAACAATTGCAACTGCTAAAATAACAAATACTATGGCATAACTGTAACTTCTAGATATGTGAACCGCTTCTAACGCGGTTGTGGAGTTCATTTTGGGTGTGTGGTTCTGGTTTGTGGAGATCCGGTCCCACAACTTTTTGGGGTTAGGAAGAGTGCTGGAATCCTTCCTTATAAATAACCTGCGATCATTTTTTGATACGGGACTTATCTACCTAATTAGGAAATTGATTCCAGGATAATAGACATGACAGCCTTGGATGAGTTCTTATTTTTACTTATTGTAGAGATACTACACAACCTGGGAGCTGACACCTCCTGGTTTTTGGGTGATGAGACCATGAAAAACCTTCGGGCTGGTCCCTATTAAATTCTCGGGCTTACACCAATTTGGTTTTTTAGACCACATATAGTTGGCTTCTTTGGCTACTAGTTTCGGCTCCACCGCAATCTATAACGATATAAGTGTGGGACCGTAGCTGTGGCTTTGCTATGGCTTTGTTATGGCTTTTCGTTACGGTAGTGGACGTGACAGGCGTAGAGTTGAAACACAACAGGAGAGCTTTGTTACTGGATTAGTAGAATGTTCGTTATTGGTGCTGTCGTATCTCTCTTTTCAATATCTTGTTTCTTTTTCCTTGACTCTCCTTTCCTACTTTCTTTCTGTCTTTATTCTAATTCTTTCTCTCTTTTTTCTATTTCTTTCTCTCTATTTTCTATTCCTTCCTCTCTTTATTCTCTCTTCTTTCTCTCTTTCATTTTGTCCTAAGCAGGAGGTAAAAATGCAGCAAAGAGACCGCTCTGGATTACTATCCAGTACACCAACCCCAACTTGACAACCGGTTTATCGTAAACAGCAAGGAACCAGTAGAATATTGGATTGAAGTTCATAATTCTCGTCAATATTTGAACGTTCCAAAACAAAAGCCCTACCACTACCACCACAGCGTTGAGAATCAAATAAGGCACAAATTCTCGTGCAGGGTACCTTCGGAACCACAAAATCAAGTACAAATTGCAGCCAATTATTGGCAATGCTAGAAGAAAATTGGGGATATTATTGGGAGTCCAGTAATTCATGAACCCATTGTTCCAGTAGTACGTTTGGCAATATTGAAGCAATGACGGGATAGTGTTATTACACCAGCCACCACGACCAGGACAAAACTTCACATACGCATCGTACTGTGATTTAATTAACTGAAGGAACAATGGCATTCCTGACGCTATGGCGACGATGGCATTGTTCAATTCTTCTTTGAAAAACCACAAATCGTGGAGGTAAAACACACCCAACAACAAGAGGTTTGACCTGATGGTGAAGGAATATCCCAAAACCACCCCACTGACCAAATATGTGACTTTATTAGTGATATCAACCGCAAAATTGTCGTTATAGTTGATAGACACTTCTCTCAATAAGAGTCCCACAATGGCAACCAAGGACCCGAGATTCTCGGTGTAGCCACTGGTCAAAAAAATCCCTCCAGGAGATAATATATAATACTGGCCAGACAACTGGGCAAGTCTTGTTGCTTTGTTCTTGAATAATGGGATATTACTAAACACTCTCCAGGAATAATAATATAGCACATAAGCACCAATTAACTGGGATAAGTTAGCCACGAGGACCCCCACCAAGTACTGGGAGTAGAAGTTTGTCACCTCCGCCAAAGAAGACACATATTGTACGGCCCTCACCCAGCCCGGACTGAAGACAAACTGGTGTTCGTATTTGAAGCCATTGTGAATTAGATCGGTATAATGAACGTTGTCCCAAACGAGGAGTTTTTTTAGCATTGAGCGGACAAATAAAGGTAGCAGCGTGGGGTACATGTTGTCGAGTATTTCAGATGACACGTCGAAGGTTGCGGGGGTGAAATACACCACTATGCATTGTATCAATTTGAGTGTTATGAAACTCTTCAACATGGTGGTTTTTTTTCGCAGACTAAGATGTGTAATTTATTTACAATAATTTAAATAATTAATAAATGATCTAAGTTGAATAATCTTTCACCAGCAAACTTTAGTGAATAATTATTGATATACGTAACTCTATAAATGATCACCGTTACTTTTTACCAAATTGGGCATCGAAACTTTCAATGATGCCTTCCACACTTTGGGGGTTGGCCAAAGTAGAGATGTCTCCCAATTGATCGGCCTCATACGAGCTGATCTTTCTCAAGATTCTTCTCATGATTTTACCAGATCTGGTCTTTGGCAAATCAGCCACCAAAATAATCGACTTGGGAGCAGCAAATGGCCCGATTTCCTTTCTCACCAACATCACCAAGGTTTTCCTTAACTCACCAACATCTTCCACGGGATCTTTCATGGCCACATAAGCAACCACGGCTTGTCCCGTCAAATCGTCGTTGATACCAACAACTGCACTTTCAGTAACACCGGGGTACTCGATTAATACCGCTTCAATCTCAGCAGTGGACAATCTATGGCCACTGACATTGACCACATCGTCCACTCTGCCTCTGATCCAGTAGTAACCATCGTGGTCTCTGGCAGCACCATCTCCCGTGAAGTAGTAACCAGGGTATGGATTCAAGTACGTGTCCATATATTTGGCGTGGTTTTTCCACACGGATCTGGCCATGGAGGGCCAGTCGGATTTGATAGCCAAAACTCCTTCAACATCGTTGCCTTTAAGTTCATGTCCACTGACAGGGTCAATAAGACAAGTGTCGATACCGAAAAATGGTAAAGCAGCACTTCCGGGCTTGTTGGGGATAACACCGGCAATTGGGGCAATGAAGTGGGATCCACTCTCGGTTTGCCAATAAGTATCAGCAATGTGACATTTGTTCTTACCGATCTTTTCATTGTACCATTCCCAAATATCGGGGGAGATTGGTTCTCCCACAGACCCTAACGTTCTTAAACTGCTCAAGTCGTATTTCTCCAATTCTGCTTCCCCAGATTTTCTTAATAATCTTAGAGCCGTGGGGGCAATGTAGAAGTGAGTGGCCTTGTGGTCGTCAATGATCTTGAATAATCTACCAAAATCGGGGTATGCAGGAGTTCCTTCAAAAACAATGGTGGTGACACCTAAAAGTAAAGGCCCGTACAAAGCATAGGTGTGGCCGGTAATCCAACCAACATCCCCAGCAGTGAATAAGATATCCTGGTCGTGGATGTCAAAGATGTATTTGGTGGTCATGGCTGCTCCCAATAAGTATCCTCCGGTGGTGTGAACCACTCCTTTTGGAGAACCAGTGGATCCCGAGGTGTACAATAAGAACAAAGGATCTTCAGAATTGACAGAAGTAGGAGGAATGTAGCCACTGAACTTCTTGGCTTCTTCGTGCCAATAAAAGTCTCTATCTTCCTTCATGAACACTGATCCTCCAGTTCTTTGGTAGACGAGCACTTTTTCAACCGAAGGGCAACTTTCCAATGCCTCATCACACAATTTCTTGATATTGATGGTTTTACCACCTCTTTTACCTTCATCACAGGTGATCAAAGCCTTGCAATTGGCATCATTGACTCTGTCTCTGATAGACCCACTGGAGAATCCAGCAAAAATCACAGAGTGAATGGCTCCTAATCTAGCAACTGCCAACATGGCAATGATGGCTTGACTGTTCATAGGCATGTAAATTGCAACAGTATCTCCTTTTTTAACACCCCAATCCTGTAAGATTTGAGCAACTTTACAGATTTCAAATAACAATTCCTTGTAGGTCAACTTATGACTGTCACTTTCGTGATCATTTTCACAAATAATAGCCACCTTGTCGGGAGTCTTGAAAGCATATCTGTCAACACAATTGTAACAAGCGTTCAATTCACCGCCTAAGAACCATGAAATATCGCCGGTCTTTAAAGAGCCGCTTTTGACCTTGACAAAGTCCTTGTCCCAGTGCAACAATTCTTTAGCCATGGGGCCAAAAAAGCTTTCTGGGTCTTTGATGGACTGATCGTACAATTGTTTGTAGTGATCCATCGATTCGACGAATCCTGATTCCGGTTGTCTTTTGTAGAACTCATCTGGTGTGGCGTGGGATTTGCACCCATTGGCTTCATGCACAACTTGATGATGTGGAGTGGTGGTCATATTTGGGGCTGGATACCTGTAGTATGTGTGCAGTGAAAATTTCAGACGTGAAAATATGCGTTCTTTTTCACTCGTATAGTTTTTGTTGGAAATTTGCCAGACACACTAAATGCGTTGGGTATTGTGCAACTGGGGAGGGGAGGATGGAAGTGTCAAAGGCGTCTATGGGTATAGACGTGTTTTTAAATAAATAGTGATTTATGCGCTGGAATAGCTAAATAGTGTATTTACCCAAGTGGTGAAATATGGGGTGAATTTGATGTATTTATAAGGAAACCCATTCGTCAAACTCCGAAATACATGGCACACTACTGCACTCGTAGCCTAAATGTTACATAATATGATTTGCCCTTAACTCCAGTGGTTGGATGTCCTTTTGTCCAGGAGAGAGACTCTGGTTTGTGATTTTCCAAAAGCGGAATATCCGATTTTTCATCAGTTAGGAGGGTTTGATATAGTTGCTGGGTGATTGGCTGAGTTATGTGGAAAGTGGGTAGTCTTTTGTGTGAACTTTTTTTTTCATGCAGCCTAACGAAGTGGGGCAGAAGTGGGACAGTATTGACAGATTGTGGGACACTACTGGGACGATATGGTAGTGGGACAATTAAGCGAAAAGGGATCATATGGTTTGTTTGGAATATGCACAGGTGTAAGCATGGGGTCCGGTGGTCCTATTCCCCAGACTTTACCCGGCGATAAAAAAATAGGAGTTAAGGACATCGATGAAATGAGGACACAACCTTATATATCCAAGGTTAATCATCCCGGAGTTTCGGAACATATTTTTTTCTGAAATAACGTTATAAATCTTTTAATACTCTATATAACTCTAGTCTAATTATATATATAAGCTCATTAAATAATACTTTGTACAATGAATGTCAACAGTGAGAAATCTAATCAACTTCTTCAACAGTTGGACCATCGTTGGCATCAGCACCTGGAGCACCGGCACCTGGGAATCCACCTGGAGCACCAGCACCTGGCATACCACCTGGAACACCACCATCTTGGTAAGCCTTAGCCATGATTGGGTTAGCTTTACCTTCCAATTCCTTTTGTTTGTCAGAGAATTCTTCTTGAGTGGCAGTTTGGTTGGCATCTAACCATTCAATGGCTTCATCAGCAGCCTTGGTAACCTCTTCAAGTTCGGTAGCTTCCAATTTAGAACTGAATTTTTCGTCACCTAATGAGGTCTTCAAGGAGTAAGCATATGATTCCAAACCGTTCTTGGCTTGAACTCTGCTAGCTTCCTTTTCATCTTCATCCTTGAATTTTTCAGCTTCGTTAACCATTCTTTCGATATCTTCTTTAGATAATCTACCCTTGTCGTTGGTGATGGTAATCTTTTGAGATTTACCAGTACCCTTTTCGACGGCAGAAACGTTCAAGATACCATTGGCATCCATATCGAAGGTCACTTCAATTTGTGGAACACCTCTTGGGGCTGGTGGAATACCGGATAATTCAAACTTACCCAACAAGTTGTTATCCTTAGTCTTAGCTCTCTCACCTTCAAATACTTGAATTAAAACACCTGGTTGATTGTCAGCGTAAGTGGAGAAAGTTTCGGATTTCTTAGTTGGGATGGTAGAGTTTCTTGGGATCAATTTGGTCATGATACCACCAGCGGTTTCAATACCTAAAGATAATGGAGCAACATCCAACAATAATAAATCTTGGGTCTTAGAAGAAGTGTCACCAGTCAAGATAGCAGCTTGAACAGCAGCACCGTAAGCAACAGCTTCATCTGGGTTGATAGACTTATTTGGTTCTTTACCGTTGAAGAAATCACTGACCAATTTTTGGATCTTTGGGATTCTGGTAGAACCACCAACCAAGACGATTTCATCCACTTGAGATTTGTCGACTTTAGCATCTTTCAAGACTCTTTCAACTGGGTCCAAAGTACTTCTGAATAAGTCTTGACATAATTCTTCGAATCTGGCTCTGGTGATAGAAGTGTAAAAGTCAATACCTTCGTATAAGGAGTCGATTTCAATGGAGGTTTGAGCAGATGAAGATAAGGTTCTCTTAGCTCTTTCACAAGCAGTTCTCAATCTTCTCAAAGCTCTTTGGTTACTGGACATGTCCTTCTTGTTCTTTCTCTTGAATTCATTGATGAAGTGGTTGACTAATCTGTGATCGAAATCTTCACCACCCAAGTGAGTGTCACCGGCAGTAGATTTGACTTCGAAGATACCATCTTCAATAGACAACAAAGAAACATCAAAAGTTCCTCCACCCAAGTCAAAGATTAAAACGTTCTTTTCTTCTTCATCTTTTTTATCCAAACCGTAAGCAATAGCAGCGGCAGTAGGTTCGTTAATGATTCTCAAAACGTTTAAACCGGCGATCAAACCAGCATCTTTGGTGGCTTGTCTTTGAGAATCGTTAAAGTAAGCTGGAACAGTAACAACAGCGTCGTTAACTTTAGTACCCAAGAAACCTTCAGCAGTTTCCTTCATCTTAGACAAGATCATAGAAGAGATTTCCTCTGGACTGAAGATCTTTTCCTCACCCTTGTATTCAACTTGGATTTGTGGTTTACCGGCTTTGTCGACAACTTTGAATGGAAAGTGCTTAATATCACCTTGAACTTCACTGTCCTCGAATTTTCTACCAATCAAACGCTTAGCATCGAAAACAGTGTTAGCTGGGTTCATAGCAGCTTGATTCTTAGCAGCATCACCAACTAATCTTTCAGAGTCAGTAAAGGCAACGAAAGAAGGAGTGGTTCTGTTACCTTGATCGTTAGCAATAATTTCAACTCTATCATTTGAGAAGTGAGCAACACAAGAGTAGGTAGTACCTAAATCAATACCAACAGCTTTAGACATCTTGTTATATATAAGCAATTAATTTATCTATAAGAAGAAAAGTAGTAGAAAAAAAAATTAAAAGGTGGAAGGTTGGTAATTTATAACTAAAACGGTGGACGAAAAGTTGGCTGAAAATTTTAATTTTTTTGTTCTATGAGGTTCTTAGAAATTCGTTTTTGCAACCACGGAGTGTACTAACCAATAGATAGGAGTGCCTAAACCGTCCAGTGACGTGGTGCAAGCGGCATCTTTTTGCCACAAAAAGAAAAGTGTGTACGTGTATTTACTAAAAGCATTTGAAATCCACTATCGCGTGCCACAGAAGAAAGTCTTACTCAATAGTAATATATAATGCTACACTTATTGAACTTTATCTTTAGTGAAGTCGTTGACCAAGTAAAAAGATCCAGTTTTCTTCAACACATCCTTGACCTTGATCCATCCATCCTTCACCTGCGGGTTGTTGACCTTGTTAACCACCTCATCAATCTTTAATTCAATGAATTTAAAGTGATTTCTAATAATCACAGATTTCTCATATCTCAACTTAATAAACACCAAGTAGATCAAGAATGGAGACAACGATCTCTTTCTAAAGAACAATACTCTGACAGCCAACACCAACAACGAGAACACTTCCAAAAATCCCGCCAATTGAATGGACTTGCTGTTATTGGAGTTGATGAATTGTTCCAATTGCTTGTACAATTTCGACCCTTCAGAAACGTTGAAAATAGGGAACAAGTAGGCTTTGCTGTATGATAACACATGGAACAACGAGAATAATTGGAACGGTAAAATGGGGAAAATAATGTAAGGTCTTAAGATCAAAAAAAGGAGCCCTAATCCAAAGAAATGAACATTATCATCTTTAATCAACACATTCACCTTCAATCCTTGCTTTTTCACCAATTGATACACCAAAATTCCAAAACTTTGAACGATTCCTAAAAGTGCCAAATCGTACCAGATCCAGTAGAATCTTTTACCGATTTTCAAGTAAGTCAAAGTAAAGTAAAAAACGCCAACTAAAGTAATAACGTGTCCTACAAACCAAGCGAATTGTAAGGATTTCACAGTTGCAATCAATTGGTCTTTGTTGACGCCAGTGGAGGTAGGTTTTGCAACAGGGATGGAAGTATTCTTGACGGAGGTAGTCTTAGCTACAGGGGGGGATGTTTCTCTGATGGATTCACCTTGAGCACTCATTATTTATAGATTTCAATGGAGTGTGATAAAAAGTTTTGCTTCTTTTTTAACTTTGAAATTAAATGTCACTTGCTGTTATTTCGCACCGCACCCCTTCCTTTAAACACAAATGAAATTTAGATGCGAAAAAAAGGGAGTGCTAAAAAATTGAGGAGAGAGTCCTTAAATCAGATCATTTACACTTAACGAAACAAACCATACACATTGGGTGAGAGACGGACCAATCTCTTTAACGCAAGAAACCCTTTCTGGTCTTGGCGGGGACTGGTTGATTTGCAGGTGGATCAACAGGTAAAGCCTTTTGTTTCTCCAACTGGACCTTTTTATCCTCCAACAACTTGATCTGCTTGCTTAATTTGTCCTTCATTTCCTTATGTCTGGAGAATAAATCAGCCTCACTTCTCTGCAATTTCTTTTCCTTTTCACTGACTTTTTGTTGGAACACAGCCTTCATTTCGCTTTCCATCTTGGACAACTTAGCTTCATGTAAGGTTTTCTCTTCTTCATGTCTTGCAACTGGGTCAAATTCCTTGAATACCGTGTGGTCTTGTTCAATTCCCATCTTGAGTAATTTCCCACTTCTGTATTTTTCATAAAGATAGTTATTGGTGTTTTCCTTCAATTCTTCCAAGTAATTTCTTATCAATAACTGCCTCAACTTTATGAAGTCATTGTGGTTTTCGTTGTCCACCTCAATTGTACCCCAAGGATAACTTCTTCCTCTAACCAATTTTCCTTCAGCATTTTGAACTTCTCTGGTAGAACCAATCACAGCAAATGGAATCTTTTCAAAGATTTGTTTATTGACCAATACGGTTTCTTCGTCCTCATTTTCGTAATCGGTTGACTTAAATACCTTGATTTCTTGAAATTTGATATCGTTCAAAATTCTTTCTTTAAATCCAGTAATTTCTGCATCGGATAAAGTATCACTCTTGGCAATAACCGGAATCAAGTTAACTTTTTCGTGTATCTCCTTCATGAATTGGATGTCTAATGATTTCAAGGAGTGTCCACTTGGTTCAATGAAGTACAATAAAGCATGAACTCTTTTATCTTCAATAGAAGATCTATTGACTCTACTTTCACTTTCCAAGTAGTTATCGAATCTGCTGTTGATTTCATCAACAATTGGTTTCCAAGAATCAGTGTTGTTGGTCAATTCACCAAATCCAGGAGTGGTAATGATTTCTAAGTTTAACTTGACACCATCTTCTTCAATAACATCTGTAGTAGTTTCAATTTGTACTGCCTCAACCACATCAGAAGTAGATTCAAGCTCTGCCGGTTTCAAAATTTCTTTGTTGAATAAAGTGTTGATCAAGGTGGTCTTACCTAACCCACTTTCTCCCACGACCAACAAATTCAAATTGAAGCCTCTCCTTATGGACTTTCTATGCCATTGTTTGGGTAAGTTGGCAAATCCAACGTATCCATTCAATTTACGTTTAATGATCTTCACTTCGTGCTGGATATCCTTCAAATTCACACCCTTATCGTAATCACTGGTGTCTGGGACCTCTGGCATCATACTATCAACGTCAGCTATACTGAGTTAGTAACTAAATAAATCAATTAAGGAATTTTCACTGGGGTCGAACAGTGACAAATAAGCAGACGTGAGTTACTTTTCCCGATGGATTTTCGGTACACCTCATCACCCTGAATGCATTCATCTTATTGTCGCTGATATCCGTGACTTACACGTCTTACATACCTGTCATGATTGTTTGATTTGTGTTTGTGTTTTCCTTTTCGTCTGTGCAAAAAAAAGAGCGTGTCGGTGGGCTCGACAAAACAGCGTGCACCAACCGTCAATATGGATTGGACCTTTTACATATATTAGTTTCTGGGACGTTAAATTTAAGAAGATAATTGAAAATTGTTGTATTATACTTATGCTTGTAGTGGGCGGTCTACTTTATATACCCGTAATTCGTAAACATAAACCTATCGTAAACCCGACTGCAAATGCGATATCCTCTTCGTTACCTAGTATGTAAAGTTATTGTGTAACTGTTCTGTTGCAAACTTATCGTGAATAAACTCACAAAAAACTCGTATGATGAAGAACTTGCATTTCTCCCATACCACACATATTACCACACACCCTCACGCTTTTAATTGCTCAAGCAAAAACGTCAACCCGGCCTTCGCAAATAACGTCATATTCGACGATCGATCATGATTATTCGTCACAATCCGCGTGCTTACCTCCTTACTAGGCCCCACAAACCCTAGGTATACGTTCCCCACGTCGGACTCGCTGTTTCCCAGGTGGTTTAAGTGGAGATCAACCGTAGGGCCCGCAAATCCGGTCTCGCTTAGCACAAACGTCGACCCCAATTCGTACTTGGTGGTTCTGCCCAATTTCAATGCCACCTGCTCACTTGGTCCCGTGTAGTCCCTGATCTCGTCGTCAGTCCATCCACTCAACTTCAATCTCTGTTTTAAAGAATAGACCAATTTTCCGCCAATATAGAAATCCGAGGCTCCAGGAACAGAAATTAAGTACGCCGAAATCAACCCACCACACGCAGCTTCAGATACTGCCAAGGTATGATGGCCTGCCCGCAAGATCTGGGCTATTTGGTCTATAATGTCCCGTATATCTTTGGGTGGGAACTCCATGGTACATATATAGTAAAAAATGCGCAACAAAAAATTATTAACCAGTTCAGTGGCGTTTGGTGATAATGACGACAGTTAAATTCAACGCAGGAAAAGTGCAATATGATGAAGACACAAAGAGATGCACGGCAATTCCTCATAAGGGGGTAATAACCATACGGCCTAATTCTGAGGAGCTGGAATTTTACGATTTTGTTTGGAGTCCTAAAAACTCCAGTTCTGGCAATATTGAAAAAGATGAGTTGTTAATTATCCCGGGAGACGTGAGTTTCAAGCAGGTAGTGTCTTGTAAGACCGGGAGGGTGTTTGCATTGACGTTTTTGAGTTCCGGAGCCAAGTACTTGTACTGGTTGCAGGATGTGGGAGACGACGAAGAGTTGGACAAGCTTACAGAGCGAGATCAAAAGATTGTCAAGAAGGTGGAGGAGATCATTTCGCCGTTGGAGGAGGAGGAGGAGGAAGAAAGAGTGGCGGAGCCCGTACCTGAAGTGGGTATGGAAGTTGATCAGCCCAAAGAGTAAGTACCGATTTTAACAATAGTGAGAGGAGTCGTGAGAGTGAGGCAGGACAGGGCGTTGTGTGGAATTGAGCGGTGAGTATTACGTGAAGAGGAGCTGCGAGCATGATGTGAAGTGGAACTGTTCATATAAGACATCAAGAACAGCTCTCTCCTTTACGTTGCCAATCCTTCATTGACAATCCCTTCATTGACAGTCCCTTCATTGACAGAAGTTCATGAATTTAGTTTTAGGGGGCCAAGTGCCCCTGATTGTGGTCCTGTCATCGCCCTATTACCCACGTCACGCACCCCAATCTATATTCAATATACGTCATGATATTAACCATACCTGATTCCAAGTTCCCATCTTAGACTTAGATGATGCTTTTCCTTTTGAAGTGATAAAAAGTCACCTCGATAAATTGTCAGACATCCAATTGGTGGAATTGGTAAAAGATGATCTTCCCCCATCAATTGCTGCAGATCCTACCCGAGAAAACATCATGGATTTGATCAGAAGTGGCTTCTTCCAACAATCTAAGGCCAATTTGACAAGCCATTTGAAAAAAAGCAACGGGGCTGGGTACTTATTGGCCCAGTCGTTCGGTATTGAGTACACGGGTGAAGGCATCACCAACTTTCTCAATGGAATCCGGAAATCTACCAGAGACAAGAAACTGGAATAGTGTTTATAGATAATGTCACGTGATGTTACAAATCTCAACTTTACCAAAATCAGAATCGAAACTAAAAAACAGAAAAAAACCTATACTCTGAAAGATACAGGACTAGTTCCCATAACTTTGCATTCTTAACATTCGTCCTTGATTCTGCATTGAAAAACCAATATCCCGAGTGCAATTTTTCGATGCATAGCAGTAGCTCCATTTGAATTGGAATTTGACATCAGCTTACTCACTTTGTACCATGTCCTCGGCGGCGCCAAATAAAGGCATGAGTAGGCAAAACTCCATCCGAATTAAAATCGTCAGTGCAGCTACTACGGAATTGTCTAACCATCCGGTTACTGCCACATTGTCGCCCACGACGTCGAATCAGAATCAGAACCAGAATCAGCACGATTCTCCCATTCTGAAATTCAACTCCAATTCCACCACTAGCCCCGTGCAAACAGGGTTTAGTTCCACATCCATTCCCTCGTCTCCTATCGACGCAGGTATCGGGGCAGAAAAAGACTTGAGACACAACCTTTTTGGCAAAGTAACTGGATTGCTTCAGAAATCGTTGTTGTCTTCCAAAGATATCATATCGTCCACGGAATCTGAACTGGACTTCGGATCCGGCTCCAGAAAGGAGATAAGCCATAAGATATCTGACTCCACTTTGAAATTGAACACAGCTCATAAACAGAGACCGAGTTTATCAAGGACTACTTCCAGTGCCTCCATGATGTCTCCCACAAGACCATACTTTAGGTCTGTGCCTATTTCCAGAACGGATTCTCCTGTGAAAGAGACCAACCGGATCTTTATCGAATATGATCCTATGACGAAAAGGAAGGTTTTGAATACATATGAAATTTTAGGAGAAATTGGTCGAGGAGAACATGGGAAGGTCAAGTTGGCCAAGGATCTCATCAACAAAGAGCTTGTGGCCATCAAGATAGTCAACAGGAAAAGTAAAGATAGACCGCTGCTACGAATGAGAAGGACTTCCAAGAGTACTCCTGCCAATGAATACGAGTTAAAAATCAAGAGAGAAATCGCCATAATGAAGAAATGTGTCCACAAGCACATTGTGCTGTTAAAGGAGGTGTTGGACGATGCCAATACCCACAAAATATACTTGGTGTTGGAATACTTGGAGAAAGGGGAAATCAAATGGAAAAGAACTCAGACTGGCGATGTCAATTTGGAAGAGCTTCCTTGTTGTGGCACCAAGAAATGTGATTCAATGAAGCAGGATGAGATCGATCTTCTTTCGACGGAATATGCCCCAAACTTATCATTCAAACAGTCTCGAAAGATCTTCAGAGATGTGTTGTTGGGGTTGGAATACTTGCATCTACAAGGAATTGTGCATCGAGATATAAAGCCAGCGAATTTACTTGTCAGTTCTGACAATACCGTTAAAATCAGTGATTTTGGTGTGAGTTTTGCATCTTCATTGGATGATGCCGATGAAGGTTTGGTAAATGAGCTAGAGTTGGCTAAAACTGCAGGAACTCCTGCTTTTTTTGCACCCGAATTATGTCAAACGAATTTCTCGTCTGGTGCAGATTCCAGACATTCGTCAGTTTCAAGCTCCAGGAAGAATTCCAGGTCAGCTTCCACTTCTTCTCTTGAAGTGCTCAAGAACGAGTTCACATTGACCAAAGTGTTACCCAAAATCGACTATAAAATCGACATTTGGGCCCTAGGAGTCACTTTCTACTGTTTGTTGTTTGGAAGATTACCCTTCTATTCAGATTCAGAGTATGATTTGTTCGAGGTGATTGTAAACCAGCCATTGGAGTTTCCCAAGGATAAAGACTCGTTCAATAGCCCGGTTCCTGTATGTGATGCTGAATTCGAATTAGCTAAGGATTTATTATTGAAATTACTTGACAAGAATTCTGTTACCAGAATCGAAATGAAAGATATAAAAGAACACCCTTTTGTTCTCATGGATTTAGATGATGATCTTGATACCTTGAATGAGCTTTTATACTTGAATGATCCAAGTAACGATAACAATTTCCTATCTAGTGTTGATTTGCAGACCCATACCAATAATGTGGGAGACACCGTCACCAAAGACGAAATTGACAATGCCATAGTGGGGATTGGCTCCAGAATAAAGAAAAGTATAGTCAGGGCCATTGTTTCGGGTGCAAGAGACCACGATATAAGAAAAAAGTTTGCCCTGTCAATGGAACCTGGGGCCAGCTATAACTCCTCCAGTGACGAGTCTTTGGCCTCGCCTTTTACTTCGGAAAGGTATGCCAGTGTGGATCACTCTGTTATCTTGTCGGAGTCCCAGAATTACTTCTCCAGCATGTCCCGAGTCAATTCCGAAAATCCATCCCACCTCAATTCTAACCATATTCACCCCCATTCCCACTTGGCCCCGGGTTCCACTTCCAGTACCCAGCCAATTACTTCCCGCAATTCTTCCTATACCCTTGCTGGATACAAGGAAGGGAGATTTGCCAATCCAATTTTGAATGATGTGATTGACTCCAATACGTCTAGTTCTAGCAGACGTGGAAGTGCATCTGCTGGTGCCAATGAGATCGAAACCAAGAGAAATGTGGCTGGTGATTTGTACTTGAGGAATCAGTCGGTGGTGGACACCTTCAGAGGTATCCAGGAGATGGACGATAAGAGACGTCGGTCTAGTGCTTTCTCCAATCCTCCCACCTCACAAAACTCGATTTCATCGAATGCTAGTGGGTTAAATGCAACCATTAATACCAACCCTGAACCTGTGGCCACACAACCGGTGGTGATACCCGGCAGTCATCTCACCACATCTGCCATGGCTTTCAACTATAATACAAATGACTCAGAGGATCCATTTGGAGCGGGTGTGTCAGGAAGCCAGATCATTGTGGGGCCTATAGACCCCATGAGTAACAGGAGAACATCCTCTGCCATGTCTATTCCATTGACCGAAAGTTTTGCGTCCTTGGACAGTATTAATGATGACTATTTGAATGCCAAGTACCAGGAGTACACGAAGGAGAAACAAGAAAAGAAAAAGCAGAAAGGTATTCTCAACCCTGTCGATTCAATAAGTGATAAGTTCCAGAACTTCAATCTTTCCACCCTGATGAATACCACCACCAAGGGAATTTCTTTCAATTTCGCCAAACGGGACCATATTTTGGACGAGGTTGCTCCCAAAACTATTGTCAGCCACTCCGACAATCAAAACGGCAGTCAAGTGAGTCTCAGCTCTTCATGTTCATCATCTTCCTCCGGATCGGGATCCGGAACCAGCAGAGATAGCTTAGAGATCAATGTGACACCAAAGGTGTCCACTCCAAGTCTAGAGGCCCCTGCTTCTAGATTTCACGACAGTTTTCTAAGCAGTAGAGCAGATAACAGTGGAAGCGACAGTGATGGAGATGCCAGTGATAGTGAAGAAGATGGCAATTTGACACTTGCATTTTCATCTCGTGTGGCACCCACCCGGCCCAAGTTCTTGAGTTTAGACCAACGAGCAAAGTCCCACGATTCAAGTTTGACAAGGCTACAGAGAGCTAAGAGACCGGCCAAATTTTTCCCCGTTGTGATTCCAGATCAACAAGATTTAGAGGACATTCCTGCTGGCTTGATATCCAGTGTGCCTCGACCCAGTATTTCAATTGCCCCTATGAGATCAGGGGATACGGTGTCGTCAGACCCTTTACCCTTGGAGCCGGTGCTTTTGAGCAAGCCTAGTGCTTCTCAGAGCAGCACCGATGGTACTGGATCTGCTAGCCCTATTGTTAAGGTGCAAAGACCATCGAGTAGACATACTTCTCATGCGGTGAAGGGTTTTGAAGAACGTCATAATGAGAGAAGACCTTCTCCGTTGGTCAACAATGCTCCTTTCAGCGACCTTGCTACCACGAACTCACATTTATACTCATCCAATACTGTTCCTACAACTCCTAGAAGTCAACAGTATAATAATCATTACAAGAAGGATCCTATAAGTTTCCCTTTTCCGAATGCCATACATAGCGATATGGATAAAGAGACAAAGGGCAAGACGGTGGAGAGACAGAGAATTGGGGAAGAGAGACCTCAATATCTTAGATCCAACTCCATTACCATCGGACTCTTGCAACACGAGCAAAATGAGTTTGATGGTAAGTGATTGAATGATGCCTTATAATATCTATGTATTCTCATACATACCAACTGTATATACCTATTCCATAATCACCTATATACCCAAACCCAATTAAATGCTAGTCTGATGAAAATATCATCACCGAATTTTTTTTGTCTTTTGTTTTTAGTGTTTTTTTGTTCTTTTGTTTTTTGCAGCCACCTGTTTTAGTTACCTATGTCAAGCTTCCGTTTGAGGATGGACAACCGATTGCCAATACTGATAATGAACTTTTCAATCATGTGGCGATCCTCCATATCCAATCTGTTTACGTTGTCAGAATCATCATCGAGTAAAGCTTCCAACATCCATATAGCAGTGGAGTACGCCAATTCACACCCTTTCAAATCTTCTTTGACCAACTCATTGACAGCAGCGTTCCGGGACATTTCCAAGGCCCGGTCAAAAATTAGCTTTTCTGCAATGATTTTGGTTTCACTGCCAGTACTTTCATCAGCAGAAAGAATCAATTCTACCTCTTGAAGTCTAAGTTTGATGAACTCAGCTTTTTCCAAGCATTCATTGAACTTTTCTCTTACCCATTGCACCAATTCATTAATCTTCACGGATACATTCACGTTACTCGATATTGAATTCAAACTTGGGGTGGGACTTGGACTGGTGCTCACAACTTTCGAGTTAACATTGGAGTCGTTGGATCCCACAAGATTATTGGTGGAGTTTCCCATCGAATTCAGTTCTTCAACTTGATTGTACCACCATTCACTAGCAATTGACATACCTTTGGCCAACAAAGACAAAGTCTTGACATACAAAACTACACCCTCTTCACAAATGGTCTCAATCATCTGAGGAGGTAAGATGTCGTTGTGATGGAGTAAATCATCATCTATGGCATCCTGTGAAGGAGGTGACGGAATTAGTTGACTGAATTTGACATCTGCAAATAGATTGATTGCATGAGCTTTGGTGGCCAATGACTCCAACTTAATTAACACCAGCTCATCATTGGACAAGTTTTGAGAAACTAACTGACTTTGGTTTTGTATTTGGTTTTGCCCAAGGATGGTTGATGAGTTGGGCAAATTGATCTTTTGCAACAACAAATGATTGGTGAAGTTGGGACTGGTGAAAAAAGTTGAGTTTTCGTTCAAGACTCCATCTGAAATTACGACTGCATGGTTTGTTTCTTCAGAAATCTGCCCAGCACTGTATCCAAAAAGTCTATTGGAGGCAAGACCAATAGCTTTACTTAAAGCATTTGAGGGAGAAATTGAGATGGAGATTTTTCGATCGCTCAAGCTTGGCCTTCTTTGACTGGAGTTGGAGTTACTGCGATTGGAGTATCGTCTGAAATGAGGTGATGTATACTTGATAGCGGTGTTGGTATTGTTATAATTGCCGTCCCCAGATGCCCCACTAGAAGTGGAGGACGATCTGCGAGGTGGATTGATAGCAACTGCACCACTACCAGCATGCGCCAATTCATCAGCAATAGCATTGACTTCCACGGCCCTTTTTTCCACAACAACATACTCTTTTTCTAGTATTGTACTGTCTTTCTTAATCATGGAATCGTGGAATTTGTTACTGGGCAAATCGTTAGTGGAACCAGCCCTGATCGACACACTTGTTGGTTCTGGACCGGGGCTGTTCTTTGTAATGATTTTCTTGATTTCTTCGTCCCGGTTAGTATTAGGGATAGCCTTTCTAGTACTTGAAGTTTCCTGGTCCTCCTCGTCATCATCATTACTCCTATATCTGATCAAAGGTTCGAACTTGTTAGGCCGTGGGATGGGAGAAATGTATTCGGAAATGAACAAATTTTCATCCATTTGACTGGTTTCCAAAGGTTTATCCACGCAATCTAAGTCGTTCACAATCAAAGCATCGTTGAAGAACTCATTAAAGCTCACCCTCTCGGTGGGGTTATACTTCAACAAAGATCTGATCAATTTCTTGAGGTCGTCAGGTACTTTAGCAGAAGAAGGGAATTTAATCTTATCGTTTGACTTTTCGATATTCTTCAACAATTCAATGTGGTTAGCAGCTTTGAAAGGGGGTTTTCCAACAGTAACCTCATACAAGACAGCACCTACAGACCACAAGTCGGCCTTGGCGTTGTACTTCTCATATCTCAAGATCTCTGGAGCCATGTAAAGTGGACTTCCACACAAAGTTTCGGCCATTGACGTAGAAGGCAAGAATCTGGCGAAACCAAAGTCAGCAATCTTTAAAATGGGCAATTCCCATAACCCCACGTACTCGTTAGATTCAAACTCCTCCTTGGAATGGACGGGAGGACATAATAATAAATTCTGGGGTTTAATGTCCCGATGAACCAAAGACTTATCTCTCAAGAATTCCAAGGCCGAGCTTAATTGTTTGAGGAAATGTATTACCAATGTCTGATTTAAACCGTGTGAGCCTTCAGGTGACGGATATCTTTCCAACAAACTGGAAATGACCGGATGAGTTTTGATCAATTGTGGTCTCTTTCTGATGAAGTATGATAAGTCCCCCATAGAGCAATAATCCATAATCAAATGGAAATGACTGGATGTTTGAACATAATCATGCAATCCCACTATATGAGGGTGCTTCATTGACTTCAAGATGGAGATTTCGATTTCCAAGTTCTCCAATAACTTTTTTGATTTGAGCTTGGATCTGACGATGGATTTAATGGCCACAGCCTGGTTGGTGTTTACATTGATCCCCTTGTAAACGGTGGCGAACGAGCCTCTGCCAATCTCCTTACCGGTCTCGTAATTCCCTATACGGGCCCCATGCTTCACATCTGATGATATCACAGACATGACGGGATGAGTCACTTGTGTTTAACCGAAACTAATTTTTGTCCAACGCGTAAAACGGTGGGGTACACTAGCTGGGATACTCAAGCTTTTGGGTCAGTAGGGTATGTTTAACAGACAGCCGATAACGCTTTAGACTTTAATCAAAGACTTGAAGTTATAAACTGAAGTGTGTGATGTATTCTCTCTCCATTTAAGTTAATAAGTGGAAAAAAGAAAATGACACTTTGACGGATCGAGTCACTGCGTATGATCTACGTGAGAATCTGATTTGTAGTGACACGTATGGGATATGTGTTGCCTTGTATAGTCTTTCTGAATGAAAGAAGAATTAGTACCCAAAAAAGAAGACAAGGAGTAAATATTATTTTTTCCCTGAGGTGTGACTGAGATATACCTGATTGCACACCGATCACGTGACATACACTGTTTATGCCTCTTGTTTCTGTGGCCATGCACCAGTACAGGTGCAGGGACGGATGGCACTTTGCTGATATCCAGAGATTGAAGACGTTAAGTGCACAGAGCTATAAGTTAGGGCTTAATTCGAACTCTCGCAAAAGATATCTCTTATCTTTACTGATAAGGAACGGTCGCGGAACCAGGCGTGGGTGATGTAAAAAGGTAGCATTGAAGTGAGAGAGGAAGTAGGCCATATGTACGAAGTTGCAGGAGGGATACAGAAGCGAAATAAAGATAGAACATGTGGTTTATCAAGCAAGATGTGGCGAAGAATAGAGGAAGATGTGGCGAAGAATACAAACGTGTGGCGTCTTGTCATGTGATGCGAAGATAAGAGGCTATAGAGAGAATAGAGAGGAAATCAAATACAGAGAGAAGAAACAATAATAACACCCTCCATTTACTACTCAAATTTGGCTGCATAGTCCGTCAACACAAACCGGTAATGCACATCATTATCATGGCATCTCGTCAACGCCTCAGCGATGCCCTCCTCCCCCACCTTCAAGTCCTCGTGCCAGGTCTTGATTCCCTTCTCTGCTGCCAATTTAAGCATATCAAGCATCTCTGTACGACTTCCCAAATGTGACGAACCAAGCAATGACCCGTTGGCCAAAAATGTCCCAGGACTCACACTAAACGCCTCTTCCGGTAATCCGACACTGATCAATTTTCCATGCACACGAAGACACTTAAGGTATCCGTCCAAATTGAAGTTCTTAGCCGAATTTCCACAAGATATAATCATATCAAGCTTCCGAGCGTACTTGGTATCCCAGTCCTTATCCTCAAAAGTAGCAATGTAGTGGTCAGTACCCAACTTCAATGCATCATCCTTTTTACTGTTGGTACGGGAAAAAGTGTACACTTCAGCTCCCAAGGCCTTAGCAAACATGATACCAAAGTGACCCAAACCTCCAATTCCAATGATGCCAACTTTTTTACCCGGACCTGCACCATTTCTCACCAAGGGTGAGTACACGGTGATACCAGCACACAACATGGGAGCCACGTCATTACTATCCAATTTTTCAGGAATGGGAAAAACATAATGCAGGTGTACTCTCACATGGGAGGAGTAACCACCCCAGGCCTTGGACCCATCGGGATAAAATGCGTTGTAGGTGTCGACCCAATCAGGACAGTAGGTCTCGTTACCCTCCTTACACGTATCACATTCCAAACAAGACCAAACTTGGGCACCAACTCCCACCCGTTGGCCCACTTTGAAAGAAGTGTCCACCTTGTCACCCACCCGAACAATGGTCCCGACAATTTCGTGTCCAGGAATAACAGGCAAATCGGGTTTGTTCCATCCGGCAGTGACGGTATGGACATCACTACCACAAACACCACAGGCAACGATTTTGATGTCGATATCGTCGGGGCCAAATGGTTTAGGAGTGAAGTCAATTTTATGCACTTCACTCCACTTGGAGGTGTCAGTGACGGCGTAACCTTGGAATGTTTCTGGATAACCCATATTTTGATTTGTGACCAACAATTTGGGGACGTGGGTTGGCTTTATACGAGAGCAAACGGGGGGGCATCGCCCACCTCCCCCATCTGCTGGTCTCCAAGAACATCCATATTGGGTGGAGAGCGCGTGGTGCTGCCACGACTCGCACAAAAATCTGGGGTATTTAAACCTCATTAATGCCCCGAGATAAACGGTAAATGCTGCAGTTTGATCAAATCACCATTACAGGGTATAAAATCCTCGATATTAGGTTCCCTACCAGTCTCGATGGGATTGGCAGTGACGCCATGCATGTAGGAACCAACGGCTCGCATCCTTACTTGCAATTGTTCACCACTGATAAATCGCTTACAGGAGAAGGCATCGCTTTTTCCAATGGTCGTGGTAGTGAGTTGGTGTGTGCGGCCATTGAGCCGTTTGCGGAGCGGGTGGTGGGTAAAACCTTGGCGTCTTTGGTGGAAAACATGGGCACTACCTGGCGATACATGGTATCAGATTCTCAGTACCGGTGGGTAGGACCCGAGAAAAGTGTCACCCATTTGGCCACCGCTGCCGTGTTGAACGCCGTGTGGGATCTCTGGGGTAAGGCCACCAACAGACCCGTGTGGAAAATTGTTTGCGACATGACCCCAGAAGAGATTGTCCGGTGTGTAGATTTCAGGTACATCACTGATGTCATTACTCCAGAAGAGGCGGTGGAGATGTTGAAGAAAACGCACGAGGGTAAGCAAGAGAGGATTCAAGAGGCCATTGAAAATGTGGCAGTTCCCGCATACACCACTAGTGCCGGGTGGTTGGCGTTTTCTGGGGACCAGATGAAGCAGAAACTTCAAGAGACCATTGATGCTGGGTTTAAGGTGTTCAAGTTCAAGGTGGGCAGTGATGTGGAGGCGGATAAGAAGCGGTTACAGGCGGTCAGGGACATCATCGGCTATGATTCCCAATACCAGATCATGATTGATGCCAATCAGGTGTGGTCGGTGCCCGAAGCCATTGAATGGATGAAAGAATTGGTACAATTTAAGCCTGTTTTCATTGAGGAGCCCACGAGTCCGGACGATATTTTGGGACACGCTACCATCAGAAAGGCCCTCAAGCCCTATGGAGTTGGGGTGGCTACTGGGGAAATGGCTGCAAATCGGGTTATTTTCAAACAGTTGTTGCAAGCAGATGCCATTGATGTGTGCCAGATCGATGCGGTTCGTCTCGCAGGAGTGAATGAGTGCTTGGCAGTGATGTTGATGGCCTTAAAGTTCGGAGTACCTTGTGTTCCTCATAACGGAGCCATGGGGTTGACCGAATTGACGTCTCATCTTGCCACTATTGACTATATTGCCATTAGTGGCCGGAAATCCATGCTTGAGGCTGCTGACAGCTACAGAGAGAACTTGGCGCATCCTTGTACTATTAAAGATGCTCATTATGTCACGCCAATGGATCCTGGATACTCTGTTGGATACGTAGAAGGGGCAGTGGAGAAGTATTTGTACCCAAATGGGACTTTTTGGACATCGGAAGTGGGCGAGAAGATCAAGAGGGCACCCAAGGGAGGCGAGAATCTCTTAAAATAGAAGTAAGTAGCAATGTATGTTTGATTTTATCTGTGTATTTTCGGTGGTGTAAGGGCACGGCACTGTTAAGGGTAATGTTTTGTACGCAGGGCCCCACTTTAATGCCCCACTTAGTCATCGCACGGCCCCCACTTCCACCCCATATATCGACTACACCGGTTTCTTTCCTCCTCTTTACCTATAAATGGGCCCAATACCCTAGTCTGAGAATCACAGAAATATACCATGTCACTCATCCCCGAAGGAATATATACGCCTCTCCCCACATTCTTCAAAAAAGATTACTCCGTTGATCTCGACACCCAATTGAAACACTTAGACTACGTGGTCGCCGGTGGGGTAGCCGGCCTTCTTCTAGGAGGATCCAATGGTGAAGCGGTGCACTTGTCAAAAGAAGAAAGACTCCTGGTGGTCCGGGCCGTTTCTGATCGTGTGGCCCACAAAAATATCGTGGTGATGGTTGGAGTGGTCGGGGTCTGTATTGACGATATCTTGTCCGATATCACCGACTTCAAGAAAGCAGGAGCTCAGTACGCCGTGTTGTTGGTGCCTGGGTATTTTGGACCAGCATTGACCAAACAGCAGGGATTAATTGAATGGTACACCATGATTGCTGATAAATCTAAACTTCCAGTTATTATATATAACTATCCAGGAGTGCAAAACGGAATTGATTTGACGTTCGAATCCTACTTGGAGTTATCTAAACACAAAAACATTGTTGGTTGCAAATTGACTCACTACAACTTCCCTCTTTATACGTTGTTGGGGCAAAGCAGCCACTTGAAAAAGAACGATTTTCGGGTGTTGGCGGGTGTGGGCCAAGTGTTGTTGCCAGGGCTTGCAGTTGGGGTCCAAGGATGTATTGATGGGTTGTCTAATGTTTTCCCCCATAGTATGGTCCAGGTGTTCAGGTTGTACCAGCAGGGTAAGTTGGAGGAAGCCCAGAAGTTGCAGGCTCTTATTACCGAAGTCAATGAGATGACGGCCATTTTGAACATCTTGGGACTCAAGTATGCTCTTAAACACGTGTTGGGGTATGGGGAACTTGAGTACGGACGGCCACCATTGAACCAGGAGATTGACTTAAAGGTGTGGAACAAGTATCTTCCTGTGTTCAACCAGCTTTTGTCGGTAGAGAAGAGTCTTTCTTGAAAGAAGCTTTGTAAAACCCTTTCTTGAGGTCTAGACTAGCTGCTTGCGATACGGAAGAATCTTTTTGCAGCCATTTATAAATAGTCGTACTACAATACAATAAACTAAATCTACAACAAACAGAGTACTACAAACAGGAGTGCCCAAAGCAGCTGCTGGGGCTAATACTAGTTTTCAAACTCCGACTCAAGGTCAATTGGAACCGAACGGATTCCCTCCTCCTGTT
Organism: Yamadazyma trypodendri; assembly: GCA_030572515.1. Lineage (NCBI taxonomy): Eukaryota > Fungi > Ascomycota > Pichiomycetes > Serinales > Debaryomycetaceae > Yamadazyma > Yamadazyma trypodendri. The sequence continues at coordinate 42,006 of JAJMAI010000034.1, read as the reverse complement.
CCCAGAAAAATGAACTATTATTTATGATCCATCATTTTTATGATAGATAGTTGAACCCGGGAAACACTTTGCAAGTTTATCACCACTTAGAACAGGGTCAGTACAACAGGGCGTACTGGTTTTCAGTAGAACAATCCCATGCGAGGCAGAGTAGTCAATTAACCACTGTCATCTTTATAAACTTATTTTATTGCAAACCCTAGTATTTGCATAGAAAAAGACATAAGGCTGCCTTAAACGACTTATAGATCAACATAGATAGCGAAGCATTTTATACTTTAGAAAAAGGTCACGGCTAAAACACCGCTTAACGACCGACCTAAGTCAGTACTAACAGAGCACTTGCATCCCTTTGTACGTTAGAAATCAAAGCGAACACATGGTCTATAGAGCTAAGCTGGAAACGTTAAGCAATCGTGTCCAGACATTTATACCCTTTCAGTAACTCACTGGAATTAAACAATCTTCTTATACATTAATCTCAACTAAATAGACTCCCGGGAAGTGGTCTCCTCCACATGTGACATATCCATCTTCTCTTCCAAAGCCTTGACATTAGACAACTCCACTGCATTAATCCTTTCAGTTTCAGCATCAATAAACATCTGGGGACGGGATCTTTGTCGTAATTCCTTGTGCTTGCCCAAAAACACGGTATCGTAGTTCTTGAACATAAAGTTGACATCTTCCAAGGTTCTTCTGGCAGTTTCTGGGTAGAAGAACCATACCACCGGAGCGTAACACAACACAATCATGGCAAAAAGGAGGTAGAAACCCCAGCCCAAATTGGTCACGGCAACGTCAGTATACTGGGTAATACAGAACCCACAAATCCAATTGGTAGCAGTAGCAGCAGCAGCCCCTCTTGTTCTCCAGCCAATGGTATTGATTTCAGAACTGTACACCCATGGAACCTTGGCGTAACTAGTACCATATATGACATAATAAAGGAAGAACATCGACACCGTCAACGCTCCCATTTCGAACTTTAATCTCGTTTCCGACACCTTAATAGCTATGGCTGCAATAATATATGTCAAACAGCAGCCAAAAGACCCATACAACATCATAATTCTCCTACCAATCTTGTCAATGATGATCAAACACACACAAGCTGCCCCGAAGTACGAGGTGGCATTGCATGCACTCAACAACTTGGACATCTCGGTACTGAATCCCAACTGCACTTTCAAGATTGTGGGCATATAGTAACCAAGAGCATTGACCCCGGTGAACTGTTGCATGAACTGGGTTCCCATTCCTAAAATCACTCTTCTTAAAGTCTTGTGGGGATCCTTACCAGTTAAGACCATCTTCAAGGGATACTGCTGTGCCTTTTCTTCTTCAGTAGCTGCCAAAATACTGTAGTACTCGGCCCTGACTTCTGGATCGTCCACCGTCAAATTCTTCCCCCAAAGAGCAGCTATGACCTCCAATCCTTCCTGGTTTCGACCGTGATTGATAAGCCACCGGGGTGAGTCCGGCAACATCAACATCATGGGGACCGAAAAGATTGGGAACACCAACTGGAAAGCCAAGGGGAATCTCCATTCAAGAGGGCCCGTAGCAAAATATAACCCGTAATTCATCCAATTAGACAACATGTAGGCAAACGTATTGGACACCGAGCCAAAAACAACCAACCGGCCTCTGTATTTAGCCTTGGTGGATTCTGCCTGGAATACGGGGGCCGTACTGGAGGTGATCCCCATACCAAAACCATTCACCAATCTTCCAATAATCAACATAGGCAAGTAGAACGAGGCAATTTGTAAAATGGCTCCCACCACGTTGAAGAACGACCCCAAGATTATGGTCTTACGTCTTCCCATCCGCTCTCCGAACGTGAAGGCCAAAATAGCCCCACAAAATGCTCCTAAAGAAAAGCAACTGGAGGAAATACCTGAAATATTTGAATTATTTGCAATCTGGGGGAAGTGTTTTAAGAAGTCTTCCGATATCAATACACCCGAGTAGCATCCTTGATCATAACCAAACCATCCCATGGTTAACCCATTAGCCACGGTCAACACCGTCATTAAGGGCCTTCCTGACAAGCCCAAGTACTTTTTAACCATTTTTACTTAGGTTCTGTGGATGTTGAGACTGATTCCACGCTCTTTATATTGAGCGGTAGACAGTGGGCAATGGGGGCGGGGGTGGTTTGAGGAAAAGGCTGTAACATCTCCACCTGCGAATTCCATAATCTGGGGTGCATGAGATGGACAGATGGGGTTCGGGTGAGGGGAGGTGGGGGAGTTCCTTTATTTTTTGGTGTGGAGATCTGGTGTAAGGGGCCCCACCCCCATCTGAACTTTACCAGTCTCCTGTCTGTATCTCACTTAAGCTCTCAATGTCTATTCCTATACACCTATTCGAATGATGGTACTGGTTTCCTCTAATTGGTAGAATGTTGAAACTTACATCCCTGCAAATTGATGGTACTATTTCTTGGCTAATTGGGTGAATTGATGGATACTATCCAATACACACTGCTCAAATGTATGAAGCTTGACCCCCAAGTCCCGTTCTACAGCCTCATAGTCAAGTGTGTATCCATTGGGAACCAACTCTTGTGGCAAGTCGATCTTGATGTGGTCGCCCAACCCGTTATCTTTCATAATTTTTGCAGCCAAGTCATAAGAGAAATGCTCAGCCGCAGATGGGACATATCTCCGGTTCCCTGCCTTATCCACCACCAAACCTCTAACATGGGCTAAAGCCAAGTCTCTAACATCAACCCACACAGGAACTCTTGATTTTGGTAAAGGATCGACCCCAATGTATACGTCCCAAAGATTAGCATTTGAAAGGTTCAAATCTTCCACAAAGTCTACGGGATGCACAACAGGACCAAAGGTCATGGGGGGACAAAACACCACCAAATCGAACCCGGGATTATGTTTCTTAACAAAGTCCCATGCAGCCACTTCTGCAAACTTCTTGGACCCTCTGTAGGCAATAACGGGATCTGCTTTAATAGATTCTTCGTATGTAAGCGGGTTCCAATCAGCACCGGTATATGTGAATCCTGGTCCAGGACCTCTCACATCGTCCATAACCGAAGCAAATGACGAGGTCAACACTATTCTTTTGATGTTGGGTTCCGTAAGGGCTGCTTCAAACACAATTTCAACCCCTTTTATTGCCGGCTTGATCAATTCATTTTCCACATCCTTGACAGTATAGTCTAAGGGACTAGCACTGTGAATTATGCCTTCCACGCCCTTGACTGCTTCGGAGAAAGGGTTTTCCCCAGGAGCCAATTGCGTGAAGTCTTTAATCTGGAACGGTTCAAGCAAGTGTTTTTTATCCGGACGATTTTGGATGAATTGGTTGGCTTTCTTGAGAGAACGGGATGCCAATCGGACACTGATACCAAGGGAAAGGAGATTATCCACAATATGGGCTCCAATAAACCCAGTGCCTCCGGTGACCAATACTTTCCTAGGAGGTTAGTGGGGCTTAGAATCGACACACACAGTACGTACTTGAAATTGGAAGCAGTCATGTTTTCCTTTTTGCTTCTGTTTGCTGCTATTTTGCAATTGTCGATCATTTTCTGGGATGTTGCAAGGTTTTATATTTGGAATTCCCCCACCTAGAAACACCCGTACACCAGCACCCCGCAAAAATCAACCCCAGATATTTCGGATTCGAAACATTCCTATCAGTTCAATTACACCATGACCAGGTATCTGTGTGATATTAACAACTGCCGGAAAACCTACTCTCGGCCCGATCATTTGATTAGGCATAAGCTCAACCACAAGCTGGTACAGCGGCACCAGTGTCCGGTGGGATCTTGCGGAAAGACCTTTGTTCGAAGGGATGTGTGTAGAAAACACTACAAGCTGCAGCACGAGAGAAAGGAGAAGGATTCGATACGGTTTGTGATGGTAGAGGGGAAGATGGGGGAGATGCCAGAAGAGATGCAAGACATGCAAGAAGAGTTACCAGAAGAAGTGCAAGAAGAGATGCATGACGCTATAACAGAAGACATGGGAGAAGCTATGGGAGAAGCCATAGTGCAGGATATAGGAGAAGCCATAGTGCAGGATATAGGAGATGACCTACTGGAGGCCATAGCAGACGACATGGGAGAAGAGATGACAGGACCAACAAAAGACGCTCTCTCCATGCAAGACCTTGTTTCTTCAGATGAAATGATTCGCTGGATTTTTGGCGATATCGAGTCCGCCGGAGACTCCTTCTCCAACCACGGACTCACCTCTGTATCCCCCAACGAAAGCTTGGAGAACTTCCCCGAACTCGAAGAGTTCGAGTATCCCTTCAGCTTCCAGAGAATAGACCCAAATTTGCCAGTGGACAAACTGCCTCAAGAACCTCAAGAACTGCAACTAAATGATCCAGATGTCCCCATACACTGCCGGGTCCCCAACTTCCCCTTCAGTAACCACCAAGTGTTTATAAACTCGGAAATAATGGAAACCCTTGAGGATGTGATTCCATCGATAAAATTCCAGGAAGAGTTCAAAAAAGACAAACTTCAGTACTACTTGGACTGTTACTGGAGGTATTACCACCCCCAATTCCCCATTCTCAACATGCCGTCATTTTCCACAAATGAATGCAATCCCATTCTTCTTTTGGCAATAATAGCCATTGGCTCCTATATCTCGGGCACCTTATTCCCCGGCACCTCCAGGCGCCACGTCATCTTTGCCAATAGTATAGTTGTCCCTCTCCGATGGGCCATCTACAAATCCAAAGAGTTCAAACCACCTCCAAAACTTTGGGTGGTCCAATCACTACTTTTGCTTGAAACCTACGAAATTTGCTGCTCCTCAAGAGACTTACACGAAAGAGCAAACCTTCACCGAGGCCTTTCGATCCAGATGCTCAAAAGAAGTCCGATGTTTGGAGGAAACCCCTGGACTAAGTACGTGAATTCAACCGACCCTCCCCATACCTCCACAATCCCCCCATACGCCAGCCGGGAACATTGGCAACGATGGATCACAGAAGAGTCCATGAAACGGTGTGCCTTGGCAACTTTCTATTTGGAAACTCTTCATGCAGTGGTATTTGGCCACGATATCACCGTTGATTTGCACACCGTCAAACCCACTTTACCGTGTTCCGAAGTGTTTTGGAGAACGGGGAAGTACTCAGAAAACTGCCTCGACACCCCGTTGACGCTTCTTGCCGCCATCAAGAGTATCTTGCATTGCAAACCCATTAGGATCCGGGGGTTTGGCAAGAAAATCATTCTTTCGGGCCTAATTGCCTTGTCATTGGAAGTCAAGTATAGAGAATTTGAGTTCTCGATTCCAGAGCTCAAGTCCATCAAGCAGCTCTGGCAGAAGAAAATCAATGACGCGTTCAAGTTCTGGGACTTGAACTGTTCGGTGGCAGGTGACAAGAGTGTTCCTCGGCAATGGGGTAACACTTATTCGATCCCATTGCGGGAACTCTATGAAAGTTATACGCAAATGAGGCACTACGATTTCATGGTGTACGCCGGAGCCCCCGGCAGAATGAATGTGGCCTTCAGTGAGAAGGAAACAGACCTTGTGGGATCTCGAGTGAAGGAGTGGACTGACAGTTTGTACGGCAAACGGGCCATTATTCTCATCTATTCCTATTTTTGCAACTCGTTTTGCAGCTCATCCGAGTCCGATCCTGATGACTCCCTTTACAACCCCAATAATGACAAATGCTTCTACCGAAAGCAGATCATCAGTCACATGTTGATCATCCTTTGGTGCTACAATTTCCACACCTGTGGGCCTGAATCCCATTTGTTCAAGTGGAACCCCACCAATCCAGAGCAAATACCCTTTAAAGAAGAGGCAAATGCCTATTTGACCCGTGTTTCCAAAGAGCTCTCCAGTCTCACTGGCATCCAATTCACCAACCAGAATTTGTACGAAGATGTAGACGTATTTGCTGGGGCTTTGGACTCAGTTACTGACAAACAGAACATGGTGGGCTTATTACGGCTGTTTAAGACGCAATATGCGGCCGACTTGTCGGAGATTGCACGAGAACACTCGCGGTTGTTAAAGAACTGTGTGGACCGGAGCTTGGGACGAACTACCGTGTTTTGTGGGGATATGTTTGAACACCAGTAATTAGGATATTTACGTCACGTGACACATGTATCCTGTCTCGGTTAAATCTCTCCTATTGTCGATCGCATCACGTGACTCTCATTGTGGTAATTGCTACAAAAAAATGTTGCTTAATTCCCCAACCCCCATTAACATGTTTGAATCCCTAGTGGCAAATCTCTTAAACAGATTCTTAGGATCATACATAGAAAACTTCGACCCCAAGCAATTGAACATTGGGATCTGGGGCGGAGATGTGAAACTCAAAAATTTAAGACTCAAGAAGGATTCTTTAGATCGACTCGATCTTCCACTAAATGTGAAATTTGGCCACTTGGGAGAGCTTACATTACAGATCCCCTGGTCCAATTTGAAAGGCAAACCCGTGAAGGTTATAATTGAGGATTTGTACGTGTTGGTCTCGCCCACCGTGGCCAATGAGTTTGATTTAGAAGAAGAAGTCCAGAAAGAAATCAAAGTTAAAAGACAGAAGTTAGATCATTTGTCCATCATTGAAAATGCCAACTTGCAGAATCTGGAGTTGGCTTCCGATGTGAGCTCGAATGAGTCTTTCACAGAGAGTTTGGTTACGAAAATAGTGGACAACTTACAGGTTACTATTAAAAACATCCATGTGCGGTATGAAGATGATCTGATCTTGACGGAAGAACCGTACTCGGTGGGATTGACCTTGAAGGAATTATCAGCAGTGTCTACTGACGAGTCGTGGATGCCATCATTTATTGCCATTACTCAATCCTTGACCAGGAAATTGTTGACATTGCAGGATTTGGCATGTTATATGAATACTGATAGCACTTCTATATACCACGAAGATGCCGATAAATTGCTTGCCGGATTCAAGCAGTCAATTGAGAACAATTTCCAAGAGGATGATACGCAGTATGTCTTGAAGCCTGTTTCTGGCCGGGGAATGGTGTCTATGAACAAGGCTGGTGCAACTGAAAAAACTCCCCATATCAAAGCAGAATTGTTCTTTGAAGAATTTGGAATCGACTTGGACTCCCAACAGTACAATGATATTCTATGGACGCTTTCCAAATTCCATTGGTACTTGAAAACTCACAAGTTCAGAAAATTTAGGCCAAAAGTTACTGTTTCAGAAGATCCCAAGCAGTGGTTTAGGTATACTGCGCAAAGTGTGTTGAATGAAATTCATGAAAAGAACTATAAATGGACTTGGGAATACTTTGCCAAGAGAAGAGATCAGCGGAAAGCTTACATTGAATTCTATAAACAGAAATTATTGAATAAGCTAACCGATCCGGTTGAGCTTAAGAAATTCGATGACTTGGAAATGCAATTGTCTTTTGAGGACATCAAGTTCTACAGGTCCATGACGAGAAGCCAATTACGGAAGGAGAACGTTTTGGTGAAGGTCAAACAAGCCCAGATTGAAGCTCTGGACCCAGCGCAGAAACCGGCCGGTTGGTTTGGTGGCTGGTGGGGAGGTGGGGCAGCACAAACTCCTGAAAAAGATGAAAGTGATGGTGATATTGATTCTAACGACCTTCATTTGAGTGAAAAGCAGAAGGAAGCATTATATGATGCCATTGACTACAATGAACATGAAATGACCAATGTGATTGATCTACCACGTGACGCTGTGAAGCTTGAGATCCTTACCACCTTGAAAAAAGGAGGCTTATCTATAAGGCCAAGCAAAGGTTCCCCCAACCTTGCAGAAATTGTATTCGAGGGATGCAAAACCCAAATCTACCAAAGACCCGACTCCCTTTTGACCAACTTCCAGATCCAGGAGTTCAGAATCGAAGATGGGACTGATTGTACGTTGTATAAGCATACAGTCAGTGTTAAACTGTACGACGACAAATCAGACCCATTGGGATCCACCACGAAGCCCAAACATGAAGAGGATCCGTTTTTCAGAGTGTCATTCGAAAGCAACCCATTGGATGAGTCTGCAGACTCCAAATTAATAGGAAAATTGAAATCCATGACGATTTTCTATAATCCAAAGTTCATTGAAGAAGTCATAAAGTTTTTCACCCCTCCTAAGATCCATTTGGATACAGTAGGGGCTATAATGAATGCGGCGGAAGCCACGGTGGAGGGATTTACTGCTCAAACAAGAATGGGGCTTGAGTATGCTTTGGAAGAGCATAAAACTATAAATGTCAAGTTGGATTTACAAGCTCCTCTTATTATCGTGCCCTTAGAACCTAATAGTTGGAAATCACCGGTTGCAATCCTCGATGCTGGTCATATAAGCGTGGCCAGTAAACTTGTGGATAAATCAAAAATAGAAGAGTTCAAAGCAAAGGAAAATTATAACGATAGTGATTGGGCTCAGTTAAATACATTGATGTATGACACCTTCAACCTTAAACTTCAAGATGCCCAATTTTTGGTAGGTCCAAATATCCGGGATACTATGGAGCAACTACACTTTGAAGATGCTAAAGACAGACATTCTCTTATCTTGGATAAATTGAATATTAAATTCAACTTGGGAATATCCATATTACCTGAGGTGTATAACTTGGCCAAGTTCAGAATTGGTGGTGAAGTTCCTAACATTTTTGTCCACCTTAATGATTTCCAATATAAAACAATAATGCAGATTATTGATGTGGCAATTCCCAACTTGGATGTGTCAGATAGTGATGAAACAAGCTTATTTAATACATTTGGCCACACCGATGAGGATGGGTCAATTGAAGAGTTGGAGGAAAGTAAGCAGCTCGAGCCAAAAGCCAATGAAACTGTGAATGAAGCGGCTGCAAAACAACACATGTTTGAACTTGATTTGAAAGTGCAATCGGTTCGTCTTTCATTGTCTAGATGCGTCAATGGAGTGACTTTGGAAGCAGAACTGTTTGTGGAGTTGGTGGGGGATTTCTTGAGCTTGGAGTTCTACCGTACTGTAAATGATATGCACGTGGAGTTGTCTTTGAGAGATATCAATGTTCTTGATCACATTGAAAGATCAGGAATCCCCGAGTTTGAAAAGTTGATTTCTTCCAATAGTTTCTTGGATGAAGACAGCAAAACCAAAGAATTATTCAAGTTAGACTATACCAGATCCCAGAGACTCGTTGATTTTAATAATAAGACTATAGAAGTATGGGATCAGGATATAAATTTGGACATTGCAACCGTGAAGTTTGTTATCACCAGAAAATCCTTATTGAGCATTTTGAACTTCATCTTGAACACTTTCACAGATCCAAATGCAGAAGCGGTCCCTGCGGATGAATTGAAGCATAATGATTTGGAAAATGATGAATTGGCTCCCCAGAAAATCAATGTGGATATCCGTTTGGATAGCATCATTTTGGTGTTGAATGAAGACGGGGTGAAGTTGGCGACTTTGCAATTGAGTACCGCAGACATAAGAGTTTTCTTATTGCCAGAATCAATGGATGTAAGTGGTAAATTAGGAGCCTTAACCCTTCATGACGATGTCAACGAAGGTTCTCCCGCAGACTCTGGCTTGCGAAACCTCATCAGCATTGAAGGGGACAATTTGGCAGAGTTCTCCTACAAGACTTTTGATAATGAAACCAATACCAACATATACAATACCTCCATTGAGTTTAAGACGGGGTCTTCTACTGTGACCTTTGTGGAGTCTTCTTTCAAAAGAGTGTTTGATTATCTTAGCCAATTCCAAAGAATGAAAGAGATTTATGATGCAGCACGAGAGGCAGCAATAAATCAAGCCAACAGCATAGATTATACCAATGCCAATAAAATGAAGTTTGATTTTTCGGTCACAGCCCCTACAATCATCTTCCCAAAGTTGGTGAATCACTCAGATATCAAGTACGATAAATTGAGCCTAGAATTGGGAGAATTGTATGCTTCCAATGACTTTTCCAAAGATGACAACGGCTTGATCAAGAACACGATCAAAGCAGGGTTACGGAATATCAACATAAAATCTGAATTCAATTTCCTAAACGACGTCTTCCAAGAATCTGAAATGGTAAAAGATTTCGACTTGTCGTTTGATATTCAGTATTTAGATGACATTGTGGAAGGGATCCCTTCAATATTGGTCAACGGTAGATTACCGCAGGTGGATTTGAAGTTAACCGAACTTCAATTGAAATATTTGCTCAGTGTTTCCAGTGCTGTTACCAACGTGTTGGATACATCAGACGTTGACTTTGACGACATTGAAGAAGATGCTGCAAACGCAAATGCTGTTGTGAAGTATATCAATCAAGTACAACATAGTGAGACTGAGACGGAAAAGAAAAAGGAAATACAATCACCAGTTCCAGAAACAACCATCGACCCAAAACATCCTAAGGTTCTATTTGATTTCGAAATTCCTAGACTTTCTTTGACGCTTTACAATAACACAAAAGATGTACAAGACATAAGTGGACAAAAATTGAGTAAGCTCCTGGTGGAGAAACTTGCTGTCCATTTGAACATGACAGAGGACACCCATTTCCAATCATCGGTGTCACTCAAGTCTTTCTCAGTTATGGATGTAAGGGAAAAGTCCGATAGCGTTTTCACCGAAATTATTCCTCTGACTAAGTTGGAAGATGATCAATTCTATATCGCTATATCATCGGAGGGTAAACCTGAGAAAAAGAACTTGACAGTCATGCTAACAATCGATAACCCCAAGGTGATACTTTCCCTCGATTACCTATTTGAATTGAAATCTTTTGCCGATAAAGCCACCGAGACACAAGAGACCATTTCCACTATGGTGGATGAGGAAGATTCTCCCGAAACCGATGAACAGTTACAAAAGCCAGAACCGGGTAATGTCATATCAGAATCATCAACATCGATTGGGTTCACGGTGAACATGAAGGAACCTTCAGTTATTTTATTGGCCGACCCCACAAAGAAGAACACCGAGGCCATCATCTTTAAAATTGAACAAGTGTTGTTGACGAGTCAAAATGTCACCTCATTGGCTGCAAACAGCATAGGGTTGTTTTTATGCACCATGGAGAACTTTAACGATCGGAGATTAAGAATCATTGATGACTTTTCTGTGTCATTTGCTTATGATTCCAGAGGGTCATCTGCCAACGTGTTCCTTACCAATATCCAGGCTTCTGTGGACCCTTTACTTTTGAGAGTATCATTACGTGACCTTCGGTTGGCATTGAAAATATTCAACCGAGCTTCAGAACTATATGCTGAAGCCCAAGGGAATACTGCTGTGCCAGAGGATGATTACCACTTTTCCGAGGGGTTCAAAAGAAGACTTTCCCAGTATGCCCCTTCCTTCACATCTACAATTTCTGGAACTAAACGTCAGATTTTGACCAAAGATAAAGAAGATTCACACGTCATTATCAAGGGAGAAGAACTCAATGTGTCAGTTGGGGGAATGAGATTTGTACTTATTGGTGATGTTCATGAATTACCAGTCATTGATATGAATCTCCAACCTTTTGATTTTAAGGCAATCAATTGGTCTACAGACCTTAGTGCAGAAGCCCATATCGAGTCGTTTGTGAAGATTTATAACTACGCAAGATCTTCATGGGAACCTTTAATTGAGCCATGGCCTATAGCCATATACGCCACAAAAGGAGGGGATTCACAACCAGGGTTTATGGTGGACGTGGTTTCAAGACAATTGGCAGAGATAACCGTTTCTACTAGAACAATAGCCTTACTTTCCCAGATTTTTTCTTTGATAGCTGATGATGGTGAACTCCGATCTCGTGAGGAAACTAGTCCATACAGAATTGTGAATGAAACTGGTTACGATATCGAAATTTGGACAGACGGTACTTCAGCCTTTGAAAAAAATAGTGCAGTTATCAAAAATCAACTGTCGATTGGATGGGCCTTTGAAGATTGGCGGGTTATTCGTGAGAACCTCGACACTGATAACAAAAGAGGTATTTTTGGCTTGCGTTTATTAGGCTCCAACTACACAGAAATCACCGGTATATCTGCTACTGGAGAAGGTGAAGATATACACATGATGACTCCCACAGTCAATGGAGTCCATAACAGGCTTATTTGTGATATCACCTTGGGACAAGATAACATCAAAACCGTGTGCATAAGATCTGCAGTTCAGGTGCAAAACGATTCCGATGTGCCTGTATCGGTTAGGATCAAATCTGAGTCCTGTGAAGGCTCAGAAATAATCATAGAGTCTGGGGATTGTAGGTCTCTTCCCATTGATTATGTTTACAGTGGAGAGATCAAATTCAAGCCCAATACCAAGAATGAGTACAGTTGGTCCGACGAGTCGCTTTACTGGAAGGATCTTTTATATGGAGGAAGTCCTCTTACTTGTCGATCTTTAAGGGATAAAACTTGTTATTATTTCCAGGCAGAAGCCTCTTACGATAGAGATGAACCCTTGGGAAGAATATATCCTCATATGAAAATAGTTATTTCAGCACCCGTGAAAATCATCAACCTTTTACCCTTTGATATGAATTATCGATTATACGACAAAGGAACTAAGAAGGACTGGGTTGGATCCGTGGCTAAGGGAAAGTCCAATTTTGTTCATGTTGCCAGTTTGAAGAGTCTTTTGCTATTGAGTGTTGAACCAGTTGATTGTGGGTTTGGAAAATCTGAATTCGCCATAATCAATTGTCCTGACTCAAAAGAATTTAAAAGGGAGTCAATAATGTCTCTCAAGCATGAAAGTGGACAGAATTTGAAACTCCGAATTTATTACCCCAGAAAGAAAAGAGGCACTACTGGTTTGACGTTTGGTATATACTCCCCATATGTGGTACTCAACCGAACTAGCCAAAGTATTGTTGTGAACGACAAATCTAACCAGCTACTATCCAATGGAAATTCTGCAACAGAGAAAGTGATCCCCCTTATGTTCTCATTCGACAGCCTCAAGGAAAGGAAAAATAGAGCCACCTTGCGTGTTGGAGACAGTCAGTGGTCTGGTCCGTTGAGTTTTGATGCCATAGGACAGTCGAATTCATTGGGACTTCAATTAAATGGCAAACAGACAGAAATAAATGTGGCTTTGTCTGTTGCGGAAGGAGAAGGCAGATATAACGTGACAAAGGTTGTGACCATAGCTCCCAGATATATTTTGAAGAACACTTTGGAAGAAAGTCTTCATATAGTAGAAAATGGGTCAACTAATGTTATTACAATAGGCCCCAATGAATTGTTGCCATTATACGGGCTTCACCGGGGTGAGAATAAGACTTTATTAGTCAAGTTTGCTCAAGGGTCCAAATCCTGGTCTTCTGCCTTTGCTGTGGACGATATTGGCCAGATCTTCTTAAAAGTCTATAAAGAGAACTTTGGACAAATCTTGCTTAAGGTCAATGTTTTGACGGAAAATGGTACCATTTTTGTGCAGGTGGAAAATGCCCATGATGACTGGCCATTTTCTATCCGGAACTTCAGTGATTCGGAATTCTTCATCTATCAAGGAGATCCAAATGTCAATGAAAATGGTGAAGTTGTTAAAACAGATGTTCAGTACAAGCCAATTTATTATAAAGTCCCCCCCAAGAGTGTCATGCCGTATGCTTATGATTATCCAAAAGCAGTTATGAAAGAGCTTATCATTAGAAGTCATGGACGTGAACGAGTGGTGAATCTTTCCGAAATAGGAAACCTAAAACCCTTTAGGCTTCCTCCCACTCAAACAGAAGACCAAAAGATTGTTGATTTGAATGTTGTGGCTGATGGACCTACACAATCATTGATCATATCCAATTATGACGCTTCCCTCAGCATGTACAAGTTGGAAAGAACCAAGACAGGAGCCAGCTCCTCCAATTCATCCAAACAACAGTTTGAAGCTGTACCAGATGATGAGAACTACTTCACGAGAATTGTCACCAGGTTTGAAGGGTTTGGCATTTCCTTAATCAATTCTTCCCACCAGGAATTACTGTATGTGACACTTCGAGGCTTGGAAATAAGATACAATGAATCGGATTTATACCAGAATTTAAGTGTTAAATTGAAGTGGATTCAAGTAGATAACCAACTTTATGGCGGAATATTCCCCATTGTTATCTACCCCACAAAGGTTCCTAGATCAGGTAAAGAAATGAACAATCATCCATCATTTTCCACGTCAGTGTGTCGGGTCAAAGATGATTCCCATGGGGTCTTGTTCATCAAGTATGCCACTGTCTTACTACAAGAGATGTCGATTGAAATCGATGAAGATTTCTTGTTTGCCCTATTGGATTTCACCAAAGTTCCCGGGGCCAGTTGGAATTTGGCAGTGGAAGACAGACTTTGTGACGATACTATAGAACTCCCAGAGCCACAGAAATTGAACGAAGCAAGCGACATTTATTTCGAAGCATTGCATTTACAACCCACTTTGACCAACATATCATTTGTCAGGACTGAAAGAGTCAATGCTGAAGATAAAGCCGAAAGTCCTCAGAACACATTGATGTTCTTTTTCAACGTGCTTACTATGGCTATAGGAAATGTGAATGAAGCTCCCATCAAACTTAATGCATTGTTTATTGAAAACGTGAGGGTTCCGCTTCCCATATTGATGGAGTCAATTCAGACCCATTATGGACAATCGTTTTTCTACCAGCTTCATAAGATTTTGGGTTCTGCTGATTTCATTGGCAATCCAGTAGGTTTATTCAACAATATTTCTTCTGGTGTTCTTGACATATTTTATGAACCTTATCAAGGATTTGTCTTAAACGACAGACCCCAAGAATTGGGTATAGGTATAGCCAAAGGGGGATTAAGTTTCTTGAAAAAGTCTATTTTCGGATTCTCCGATTCCTTTGCCAAGTTCACGGGATCAATGGCCAAAGGGTTATCGGTTGTTACGTTGGATGACAGGTTTCAAGAACGTCGTCGGAATAATCAACGAAGGAACAAACCTAAGCACGCATTGTATGGGTTTGCTTCGGGTGCCAATTCATTTTTCGAGTCCGTGTCATCAGGAGTTACTGGTATAGCATTGGCTCCAATTGAGGGTGCCACGACAGAAGGAGCATCTGGTTTTTTCAGAGGTATTGGTAAAGGCCTAGTGGGTTTACCCACCAAAACAGCAATTGGGTTTTTTGACTTGGCTTCGAATGTCAGTGAAGGAATTCGTAACACTACCACAGTTTTTGACGCAGAGGGACTTGATAAAGTCAGATTACCTCGTTATATAGGTTACGATCATGTGATCCGACCTTATTCCCAAAGAGAATCTCAGGGCCAGTTTTGGCTCAAATCAATTGATGGAGGCTCGTATTCCAAAGAAACATATTTGGCCCATTTGGTGTTACCTGGAGAAGAAAAGTGCCTTATAGTGACGTTCAAGAACATTGTTATGTTTGATATCAACCTTCTAAAGACCCAATGGACCATTTTCTTTGATGAGATTAAGGCCATATCCTTGGAGTCCACCGGAATCAATATCGGGTTAAAGAAAAGCCAGGGGCCATTTATTCCTATTCCAGAAAGGGCTTCTCGATCCTTTTTGTATAACAGAATAGGCGTGGCAGTGGAGGATTACAATAAGCATTGTCAGGTTGTTCTTTGAGAGGTATTCCGGTTGCTTTCGTCATGGTTCTTTAGATATATACAATTCGAAGGTGCCTATATACAGAATTTTATCTCGTTTGATAGAAGACTTATTCCTGGGGTGCTATATACAATTTATTTAGACACATTATCCCTAGGGTATAGTATTATCTCATGTGAAAGAATACCCGTGCAGACCGTTTCGTGCGCTTGGCCAATCGTTTATAAAACACAGGCGCCTGTTCCTGAGCGTAGCACTCGAACGTCAAGTTTCTGGTTTCAATAAAACCGTCACTGGTCTTTATCACCAAAACGTCGTTTTTCAAAGAAAACGACCCCACTTTTTCAATGGCTGGTACACCAGTCGACACCGCCACATCGTGCAAGATCACCCGTTTGACCCCCGTATCTCCATACCCAATATATGTGTACAATGGTCCCAAAGCATCGTTCCGTCGCTTCATCTGCCGGCTAGTCATGTCCCATGCAATTTGTGCCATTGAGGTATCGACTTTGAACGCCGAAGAGTACTCATACTTAGCAGTAACCACCGGCCCCTTCACATACATCCCCTCAGTAACCACTTTCGCAAGTAACCCCCCTCCAACGTCTCCCAACCGGTCCTCCAACGACGCATAATTGTCGTCCTCTTTGATTTTTATGGCATCGGACTGCACAAGAATATCACCTCTATCAAACTTGGTGGGGTGTAAGGTCTGCACCGTCACTCCAGTGAAATCATCGTCATTCATCAACGCGTGTTGTATAGGAGCCGACCCCGAGTATCGTGGTAACAACGACGGGTGAACATTCACCCCTCCAAAAGTCACCGACTCGATAAATTCCTGAGGAATGAGTCTGCCATATGATACTGCCACACACAAGTCAAACTGCCGCTCCCGCAACAATTCAACTATCTGGCTTTTAGTGTCTGCCCGAAGTACATTAACGTTGTTGTGGCTAGCATACTCTCCCACCGGCAAGTCAAGATAGGTGTTCAACTTTCTTCCCTGAGGTTTGAGATGTCGTGTTATCACGTCCACCGACAGCACCAAAGTCGGTTTTTGCGCCCGTAACTGTAACAACCACCGCAACGAGGATATACTGAACCTGTCACTGCCGAAAAACGCCACCCGTAGACCCTGTGGCACCATAAACTTGGCGTATAAAAGTGTGTGTTTGACGTACGTTGCAAAACGCGATTTGTATATTGTAATTTGATCTATCGGACATCTCATATTTAGATCGAACACTTTTACACACCACCGCAGTGTTGTAGCAGTGCTGTTATTCTAAGTCCAGCTGCAATGATACTGCCCGCCGTCAGAAAGGCATTTGTGTTACTTTCATGTACTTTTTTGGGACTCATTTGTGGCACCATGTATTTATATTCGTCATATTCTCCGCAGCTTGCCAGTCGGTTGAGTTATTCGGTGACAGACTCCTCCAAAATAGCTTTGGCTGGAACCATCGGCGTTGCCGTGGCAGGACCGGTTTCGGGAAAAGTGGTGGATAGCACCGGGTACACCAGAGCATTGTTGATTGGGGGATTGTCTATTTTATGTGGCTATTTGGGGTTGAAAAAACAGTACGACCGAAGTTACTCCAATCTTTATGTTTCGTATCTGTTGTTATTTTTGGTTGGTAATGGGTCTACCTTCATCAACTCGGCATGCTTGAAGTGCTGTGCCGTCAGTTTCCCCAGCATTCGTGGGGTGGCCACAAGTCTACCCTTGGCTTTGTATGGTCTCAGTGCCCTTTTCTACTCCGTCATTGGGTCGGTGTTTTATCCGGGTGACACGTCGCTGTTCTTGGGATTTTTGGCCTACTCCTCGCTATTGATATTTGGACTCTGTGCTCCCAGTGTCATGTTGACCGATAAAGAACACCATTTGAGAAAGGCCATTCACACCAAGTCCATCTCATCGGTGGTGTCATCTCCCACCATTGAGATGTCTGTTTTGCGATCGCCTCGATCCATGACACCCTTAAGCCCCCCCTTGAGTCCTTCTGTGTCCACCAAGGCCCACAATAGTCTTGGGGCCGTGATGGACGATTCGGTGGATACTGTGGAAATAGGCAATATTTTCTTGTCCCCCAAGTTCTGGCTCATCTTCTTACTCACAGGAATGTTGGCAGCCATGGGCCAAATGTATATCTACTCCGTGGGGTACATCGTCAAAGCATTGGTGGGAAAGGGTATCACGTTTGAAGCTCCCATGACAGAAGAAGCTAAGATCAGTATTGAGGCTATCATCCAAAAAAACCAACAACTTCAGGTGGGATTATTGTCCACCACCAACTGTATTGGCCGACTCATGTCTGGAATCTGTGGTGACATAATCATGCAGTCGTTCAATAAAAGAAGATCGTGGCTCCTTTATATTCCAGCCGTGGGTCTCACAGTGACGCAGGTAATCGGATACCAGTTGGAAGACTTTAGTAAGCTTTCATGGCTCTCACTCCTAACCGGGTTTTTCTACGGCTTCACCTTTTGCATCATGCCTATTATAGTGGGAGATATTTTCGGAATGGATAATTTCTCCCTGAATTGGGGTTATGTGGGTTTAGCACCTATTTTACCATCATTTTACTTCACAAAGTTATTTGGGAACATTTTCGACTCCAATTCTGTGGCGAATGAGAATGGAACACATATATGTTCGGTGGGGAAACTATGTTACAACTCCATTTTCAAGCTAGACTTGGTGGTGACGGTTGCATGTGTTTTAGCGGTGACGGTGTTGAATTTTGCATACAACTCGCTTCATTTCGGGGGGAACCCTATTAAGTTCAAGCGTGTGGGGACGTAGGGATTGCAGAACACTTTAGTAATATCTATCTCAAGATCTTCGAGTGAGATCTTCAATACATAATTGTACCTCTTTATCTTTCATATTTCATTTTTTAGAGACGTCTTTTAACATAATTTATTCAATAACATTTAAAACACCATTATGTATAATAGAATCGTTAGTACTATGAATGGCAGTCTTAACCCGTTAATACTATTATTGGCAGTCTTAACCCGTAAGTACTATGATTGGCTGCCTTAAAGTGGCTGCAAGTTTGTTTGTGAATTTGAGAAATAAACTAATGCAATCTTCTGATCACGATAAAGACACAAAACAAAACCGCCGCAAAGAAGTCACAGGGGCCCCAGAAGTCACAGGAGCCCCAGAAGTCCCAGACAACAGTGCCTTCCCGCATCATGGGGGCAACCACTCCCCCGATAGAGGTGAAGCAGAAAAACGGCGTCAAAGAAATGCCAGATTCACAAACGACAAAACCGGCCGCAATGGCTATGGATTTGTCAGTAGGGGAGAGGATAGTCGACTACAGAAGAGCAGACACGAACGAGAAAAGTTTTTTGACCTAATAATGGCCGATTTTGTGGCCCACTGTGAAACCACCTCCACTGCTTCATTGAGTCAAGAGTTACAACACATTGTGGACAAAAAAACCCAACAAACTGACAAAACAGCTTCCCCCAAGGAACATTTAAACACCAGGCAAAGAGTAGTTAGCATTGAGTCCATTCTCATGTCGTTACGGAAACTCAGAGAGGCTTTGTTGAGCAGTAAGCCCGATGCCTTTTCAGTCAAAGTGTTTTTGTTTTCCGTCCGAATAGCAGCATCAATGGGACACTACCAAACGTATATCCCATCGATTAACTATCTTCTTCGAAGGGACACGGTGGACCTTCTAAGTGCAAAAGAGTACCATGAGCTAGCCACGTTGTTGGTGTTGCATTTATCCCATTTCAACAAACAGCACACCAAAGCAATTGAGACCTATTATCGATTTTTTGGTACCAATCACAACCCCACACTTTTAGCATGTATCAAGAGCTGTTTCCTCCAGGATTTCCACCAGTGGGTCAAATTGTACAATGCGGAAACAGACAACTCGCGGGCTCGGATCATGGCGTTTGGAGTGTCGAGTATGGTGGAGACCATTATTTCCACTGTGAGTGCGTCGTACTTCAATATTGATATGGTGTTTTTGAAAGAGATGCTTCCCAATGGAGTCAGCTTCGATACTTTGGTGGCCAAGTACCATGTGACATGGAAGGAGAATGGTACAGTGGTGGTGGTGAGAGGTCGAAGAAGTAATATGAAGAGTGAGACAAGCAATCTTGAACCAAGCAAAAGATAAAAGAGCGATTTTTCAAAAAAGTTTATTCTAATATCATGACATTAGACATCAAACTCCTCGACACAATAAAAATAGATGATATATCGTCTGGCAGAATAGACCCGGTACTATTCTATGACGAGCTTGACCGGATGAAATTCGAAATCAACATTCTTCGACACGACATGTCCACATTCGTCCAGGCTTTGGCTTCCATACCAGAAGGTTACGGACAACAAGAGTACTACACAAATTTGGCACTTAGATTGAAAGTGGTACAGGATAGTATACGGGACTACTGCACCCAGTATAATAAGCTTCTTCCCATCATTAATTTATCCCAGATCAGATTGGGGCAGGAGGTGGAGGCTATACCACAGCATAATGGTGGTAGAATAGACAAGAATCAGAACACCGGCAAGAGCAACAAGCATATTGCGAGAAAGTAGGTGTTGGTGTTCTGGGACACTGCTGGTGCTGGGACACTGCTCATTCTGGGACACTGCTATACCTTGGTCTTATTGCTGTTATTCTAACTGGTGAGTCTTGTCAATGTTGGTATCATTTTAGCCTTCCCTTCATCTCAAGGTCAATACTTCGGTCATTTACGTGTGGCTTTGTTACTGTCACTTTGTTACTGTCTCCCCAAACCCTTCACTTCTGCTTCTCTCACATTAATACACGGCCTGGTACTTTGCTTTTTCCTTTTTCTCAGTTACCCTGAACTACCCTGAACTACCCTGAACTGAGTCATTTTCCCCCTACTCCCGCCCTAAAATACCACGAGCAAAAAAACTGAAAAACTATTTAAACTAATCCATTTCCTGTTCTTCCTTCATTAAAATGTCTTCTGCTTTAAGACAAACATTCGAAAGATGCAAAAAAGAAAACCGTAATGCTTTAATCACGTTTATCACTGCCGGTTTCCCCAGTATCGACGACACTATCCCCATTCTTCAAGGTCTTCAAAAAGGTGGTGTGGACATTGTTGAATTAGGAATCCCTTTTTCTGACCCTATTGCCGATGGCCCTACGATTCAAGTGGCCAATGTCGTGGCTTTGAACAACGGTATCACTGTGGCTTTGTGTTTGGACTTGGTGAAGAAGGCCAGAGCCGCTGGGGTCACCATTCCTATCATTTTGATGGGATACTATAATCCTATTTTGAAGTATGGAGAAGAAAAGATGATCAAGGACTCTGCCACTGTGGGTGCTGATGGGTACATTGTGGTGGACTTGCCTCCACAAGAAGCCATTCAATTCAGATCCACCTGCTCCAAATATGGTATTACTTATGTGCCATTAGTGGCACCTGCTACCACTGATGCTCGTTTAAAGGTCTTGGGTCAAATTGCTGACTCCTTTATTTATGTGGTGTCAAGAATGTCTCCCACAGGTGCCTCACTGGAGGTCTCGGAAGGCATTCCTGATTTGTGTGCTAGAGTCAGAAAATACGCCAATGGGAGTCCTTTGGCGGTGGGATTTGGCGTTTCCACTAGAGAACACTTTTTACAAGTGGGAAATGATGCTGATGCGGTTGTGATTGGGTCAAAGTTCATCACCTTGATGTCTGAATCCAAAGAGGGTCAAAGAGGCGATGCTGCCTTCAAATTTGCTAGAGATATCTTGGGTCAAGACTATAAAGCTGCTCCTCCTGCTACTTACGCCAATATCATCAAGGATGCCAAAGCAGTGATTCCTGTTCTTGAAGAAACACACATTCACAACCCCAAATTCGGAGAGTTTGGTGGACAGTTTGTACCAGAAGCCTTATACACCTGTTTGGCCGAATTAGAAGACGGGTTTGAAAGTGCTATTGCAGATAAAGAGTTCTGGGCCGAGTTTAAAAGCTTGTTTTCTTATATTGGTAGACCCTCTTCCCTTCACAAGGCCGAACGGTTGACGGAGTATGCAGGAGGAGCCCAAATCTGGTTGAAAAGAGAAGATCTCAACCATACAGGGTCCCATAAGATCAACAACGCTTTGGCACAAGTTTTGATCGCTAAAAGATTAGGTAAAAAGAAGATCATTGCCGAGACTGGGGCTGGTCAACACGGAGTCGCCACTGCTACTGCTTGTGCCAAGTTTGGTTTGGAATGTACCGTTTTCATGGGAGCGGAAGACGTTAGACGTCAAGCTTTAAATGTGTTTAGAATGAGAATTTTAGGTGCAAAAGTTATTGCTGTTACCAACGGTACTCAAACTTTAAGAGACGCCACTTCCGAAGCCTTCCGGTACTGGGTCTCACATTTGACGACCACTCACTACGTGGTGGGGTCGGCCATTGGTCCTCATCCTTACCCCACGTTGGTGAGAACATTCCAAAGTGTTATTGGTAACGAAACAAAACAACAATTCAAGGAATTAAATGATGGAAAGTTGCCAAACGCTGTGGTTGCTTGTGTGGGAGGAGGGTCTAATTCCACCGGTATGTTTGCACCTTTCGAAAACGATACCGAAGTCAAAATGTTGGGAGTGGAAGCAGCAGGTGATGGTTTGGACACAGATCGTCATTCTGCCACTTTGACTGCCGGTATTCCAGGAGTTTTCCACGGGGTTAGAACTTATGTGCTACAAGATGATGATGGACAAGTTCATGATACTCATTCCATCTCTGCTGGACTTGATTATCCAGGAGTTGGTCCCGAATTGGCGTACTGGAAAAGTACCGGAAGAGCCGATTTTATTGGTGCTACCGATGCCCAGGCATTGCAGGGTTTCAAGTTGTTATCGCAGCTTGAAGGGATCATTCCCGCATTGGAATCTTCC
The DNA here is from genome assembly GCA_030572515.1 of Yamadazyma trypodendri. Lineage (NCBI taxonomy): Eukaryota > Fungi > Ascomycota > Pichiomycetes > Serinales > Debaryomycetaceae > Yamadazyma > Yamadazyma trypodendri. The sequence continues at coordinate 19,549 of JAJMAI010000034.1, read as the reverse complement.
CATGCTATTTATGGAGGATTAGAGCTTGCCAAGACGATGCCTAAAGACCAACATATTGTCATCAATTTGTCCGGTAGGGGTGATAAAGACGTGCAAAGTGTGGCCGAGAACTTGCCTAAGTTAGGACCCTTGATTGGATGGGATTTACGGTTTGAAGCTGATCCTAGTAAGTAGAGTTTAGTTGTTTGTAGTATATTGATTTTACCGCTTATGTAAGCAGAGTCTAAGAGTAGAAGGCTCGCGTCTACCACAAAAACATCTAATAATGTCACAAGAAAATGCCAACCTGTTGGTGATAGAGCTTGCAAAGTTGTTGGACGTGAAGGAGATGGACGACACGACGTTGCAGCTCTGTATAAAATTATTGGATCAGGGCGTTGACCCTAAACAATTGGCCACGAATATCACGAGAATTAAAAATGAGACGTCTTCCTTATGATTGAATCTTACTGATTAAGCTTTATGATTGTACAGGTAATATACAGTGAAGAAGAGGTTTAGGCAAAGCCCTGTTTTTTGTTCTTCTTCCTTTTGTGTTTTTGGCTAAATTGGGACAGTTGGGACCGGTGTCGTTTCTGGGACTTTGGAGCTGAAGAGGATACTTGGGATGGTGGTTGTGATGATCGTGGCAGTGATGATTGTGATGATTGTAACACTGTTTGTGACACTGTTTGTGATGGTTGTGAAGGTTGTGTGTCTTGTAAGGTCGGTTGAGACGACCCGTACACCTGTGATGACCCGTTTCTGCCGTTGGCTATGGCCTGGGAGTGGGTTAACACCCTCCGGAGATCTTTTCTCTTTTTTCGTTTCGAAGAGTCCTGCGACGTGACGATAATTGAAGGAGCCATGTCTTGTGTTTGAGTCACTCTTTGGGTCTGGCTCACGGCATCCTCTTCTGGGACGGCATCATAGTTTGTATCCCAATCATTCAAAATTGCCTTGGCACTGGAGCTGGCCTCAGCGTAGTTCTTCTGGTACTTTTCACCGTACAACCGTGAATCTTTACTTGCGAGCTTAATGGAACTAAGCATCATCAACGTGGCCGTTTCCTTGACGGACCGAACCCTTGTCTGAGGCTTGACTTGTTCTCGTTTGTAGTAATTTATGTTCAAATGCCGGAATAGTCCATCAATACTCTTTCGTGCCGGTGATTCTTTCACCATTTTTGAATTGGCAAAATAAGTGTCAATGGTATTCACCAACTCTATATTTTCATCTGAATTGGCGAGTGCCATTTGATCTAGTACCGTATCTAGTAGATGGGTATCTTCTATATGATCTGGAACCCCAGCCAATTGCAATACTGACTTATAAAGGCAGCCAGAGGCTCTTGATTCCATGGTTTCACCTCTCGAAGCATGTTCTTGGACAAGTTCTCTCAGCTTCAAATGTTCTTGGACCAGCTCTCTCAACTTCAAAGCGTATTGTTCCACTAATTCTCTATCTGTTGGGTCTTCCGTGTCTCTTTTGACTTTGGTGATGTTTTCAACTAATGCAGGTAATTGGTCCTTTCGTAACTTGTTGAAGAACAGGTTTGTGTAAGGACGTACACTACTCTTTTTCACTTCTTCATGAAGAGTATTAAAGTCAATTTTCACCTGTTCAGTTTCCTTGGTCACTTTCTTACTTTCACCGTATCCAACAATATTGACATTGATTTCATAGTTCTGTCGTAAATCCCATAGTCCAAACTTCTCTTCATATAAAGACAGATGCTCCTTGTTGCTGAAAAAGTCTTCGTAATTGGAACTTGGTCCGTATAACGACTTGTTCAACTGCACCAATGCTATGGACAGAATTGGCACTTCATGTTGATCGGACGTAAAAAGTAACGACGGTCTCGATATACAACAGGGAATACCATCCTTCATCCCAAATTGACAGCAGTATAAAAGCGGGGACATCACACTGTACACCAAACAAATAAACTGGGATTTAACCTTATACACATGGAATTTCAATGAGGGATCCTTATCCGACAAGAAATGCTTCCATGATAGCACTCTCACGGGATGGGAATCAGTGACATCCAACCAGATGATTTCTTTGGAAGTAAGCATGAACATGTACTTATCCTGCCATCTGGGAAGAACAATATCCTGAATCTTAGACCAATTCTCGGAAGTAACGATTCTTTCAGATTCCAAAGTATCACAACACACCCGGTTCATTTTGGTCCTAGAAGCCACCAAAATAGTCTTGGGACCAACACACACCACTTTTCTCCATTTTGACAACTCCAAGCTGTTTTCAAAGATCTTTTCGTCCTCGGCTTTTGGATCTTTTAACACCAACTCCTTCATCACCATTTCCACCGAGTGTTTAAGTTTTACCAGGAACGTGTACCCTTTAACGTCCACCACGTAGAACACGCGTCTCAAATGGCTACTCCAACACACATCAGCCAACGAATTGCCCTTCAATTTCGAGGCATCTAACATGGTCACAAGACTTAATGATACCAGCACCGTATGCTTAAACTCCACATGAATAACGTACACCTTTGTTTCTGTCCGCACCAAAAGGTGGTCATCTATCCGGACTGTTAGCGGCACCGAGGGCTGGAACGACTCTACCTGCCTAACCGTCTCGTCCAAGGTCAAACTGATGGTGTTGGTGAATCGCGGTAATTGATAGTCTCGTTTCTGGTCCACAATGGACGGATCCACCACCGATACGTTCAACACATTCCCCGTAGCTCCAGACACGTACGCCGCCACCCCCTGACGCAATTTGGCTCGAGAATACAGTCGAATCAGGAAGAATTCAATCAACTTGCCAAAAGTTGGATCGTACACTTGGCTCACATTCAACACTTCTGATTGCGTTTCCAATTTCCGAATTAAGCTCATGGGCACCGTATCGTCGAGCTTCTGGACCATATTCACTATATTCAAAACGTGTTTTGGGTCCTGTTCATTATTTTGGGGGCAAGTCTCGTTATTTTGCACAACGGTTCTGCTCCTGTCAGAAACGATATTGAGCTGGGGGTCTTCAACTGAGAGTGCCGGCACCAATTTGGGAAATCCTAGGGTATCGGAGGCAACTAGCGTCCTGTTTCCATTGACCCCGTACGCCACCTGCACGCCTATGCCTTTTGTTTGTGGCAACATGCACTTGTTGTTGTTTCCAAGACGTATTTCAATATCTCATTTTTTTGATACATCTCATCTTTTCTGGATCGATCTACATGTACGCCAATTTGTTGCTTGTGTTTGTGCTTTTGTGCACATCATGCGTGTCCGGGCAGTACGATTTTGACCTCATGGGCACAGAAAGCCCAATTGATACGTCGTTGGCGGGCCAGTACAAAAACATATCAGATTCTTCCTTATTGTGGGGACCATACCGATCAGGACTTTACTTTGGCATCAGGCCCAGAATCCCTCGGTCGTTGCTTTCGGGATTAATGTGGTTCAACGTCGATGGGTACGACGGCGTTGGCAAGATCAGACACTTTTACGAACAGAATGAGCCCATGAAAAAGGCCAATTGGGTGCATTATGATCCTAGATACGGTGGCAGACAGGTGATTATTGATAAAGAGAGCCATATAAAGTTGATATTTGACTTTGTAAAGTCGAAGGATGGGAACTCGTGGGCAATTCGGGTGAAATCCAAGCCACAAAAGGGACACGAACACGTCAAGACTGCTTTTGTATGGTATTCTGCCTTGGAAAGTGAAGTCGTGGAAGAAGACATATATGGACAGGAAAAAGTGTCTGGCACCATTTCTTTGGATATGGAAAAGAGCCAAGATGGGAGTTATAAAGACGCAGTGAAGCTTACGGGGATCACTGAGGAATTGGGGTTCTTTTCCTTGACTATTGGTGATGGACCTGTCACTAATAGGCGTCCTCAACCATTGATTAAAGACGGGGAAATCGACCCGTCAAAGAACCATCATTTGAGCTTGCGGGTGCCCAATGATGAGGCATGGCAGGCAAAAGATATATTCATGACTTTGTTACAGGATTCCATAAAAGATATGATGGAAAAGTATCAGGACCAGCAAGTGCCTCCAGAACAAACCTATGTGTTACGAGACCAGCATAAATTTGAAGGAAATTTCCATCTTGTGCAGCAATTATATGAAGGGGAGTGTCAGTTTGATGTCATTTACGACAATGCCTTCACCCCAGCAAACCAAAAGATTACCAGTGATAATTTTGACACTAAATTTAAGCAGGTGTTGGCACGGTTCGACACCAAGTTTCTGGAGTCCTTCAAAATGGAACCACCCTTTGATCAGAAGCAGTATAGGCCCTTTGCCCAAGAAGTGTTGTCGGGGTTACTTGGCGGACTTTCCTACTTCTATGGCGATCATTTGGTGGATAGGGAGACGATTTTTGAAGATGAGACATTTGAAAATTATGATCTCAAGGGCCAGTTAGAAGGGCCTCATGAGCTATTCACTTTGGTTCCTTCAAGGCCTTTCTTCCCAAGGGGGTTCTTGTGGGACGAAGGGTTCCATCTCCTCCCGTTATTGGACTATGATTCCGATCTTGTTCTTGAAATAATCCAATCATGGTTTGGTTTGATCGATGACGACGGCTGGATTGCCAGAGAGCAGATTCTTGGGCCCGAACTGAGATCCAGAGTTCCACTAGAGTTTCAAGACCAGAGCCCGGAGATTGTAAACCCACCCACATTGATGTTGGTATTTACGTACCTCTTGGAGTCCATTCAAGTGCCAGGGTTTGGAGATATCAACTCTCCCCACAAAGTGGATGATTTTGGTGCTTATTTGGACAAGTCCAAGCTCGGCCACCTTGTGGTATCCAATCCAGAAGTGCTTATCAACTACACCCGAGTCATATATCCTAAATTGCAATCCCACTACGAGATGTTCCGGCGGAGTCAGAAAGGGTTCTTGGGAGAGTTTGATAGACCTTTGGACTGGGAAGCATATAGATGGAGAGGTCGTACAGCTACCCATTGTTTGGCCAGTGGATTGGACGACTATCCTCGGGCATTACCCATGGATGTGACGGAGTTGAATGTGGATCTTCTTCTGTGGATTGGAGTCATGACCCGATCAATAAAGCTCGTGGCTCAAACTCTAGGTAAAGACGAAGATGTGACAAAGTATCAAGAAATTGAAGATAACATCATAGACAATTTAAACACGATTCATTGGTCAGAAAAAGAGGGACTGTACTGTGATACATCCATTGATGAAGATGATGAGAGTTTCCATGCTTGTTTTAAGGGATATGTGTCGTTGTTCCCGATGTTGACCAAATTAATGAAGCCTAATGAATTTGATAAGCTTGAGAAATTAGTGGATTTTATTTCCGACCCTGAGCACTTGTGGACTGACTACGGTATCAGGTCGCTTTCTAAGTCGGATGAATATTATGGAACCGGTGAAAACTACTGGAGATCGCCCATTTGGATCCAAATGAACTACCTTGTTTTGGACAGTATTCGGTACTACAAAACTCCAGATTTACCGGCCACGTTACAGGACAAACTAGCAGCGGTGTATCATGACTTGCGGATCAACCTTGTTAGCAATGTGTTCAATCAATGGGAGAAAACGGGATTTGTGTGGGAACAGTATGATGACATGTCGGGGCACGCCAAGGGAGCTAAGAACTTTTTGGGGTGGAGCTCCTCGGTCATTTTGGTGATGAAGATGCCTGAGACTATTTAGGTCAGACAGACAAATACACAAAATCACTCCCAACAAACCACAATACAAAAAATCACTCCCAAATTTACCCATTAAGTACAAAACACACAATTTTGCAGCTCTTTTAGCAACTCGCACTAAAATAAATTCAAGTAGTCTCTAATATGGATGTATCGTACAAACCCCAGATAGATAAACTTATCTTGAACTACTTCATCCAAGAGAACTACAAACAGGCAGCCGAAACATTTGCCCGGGAAACCAATATCAAATTATCTGAAAACACAAGTTCAACGCTTGATCCCCGGTCTATAGCATATTTGAAGGAAATCTCGGGAATAAATGACACAAACGATTTTATTCAAGTGACACAAAGATACTCAAGTGGTTCTGGTGTGGAGGAGACTTTTTCTGACGGATATGACAGGAGTAGAAGAGTACAAATTTGCAAGGGGTATTCCACCATAAATGAGCGGGCAGAGATAAAATACTTAATTATCAAGGGGCGTATTACTGATGCCATTGAAAAGATTAGCGAGTATTTCCCCACGATATTGGATTCCAATAACCTACTTCATTTCAAGTTGCTTCGGCTAAACCTTATCGAAATGATCAGAAGTCATAAGTTTTCTCAAAAGACTCCAACTGCCGAAGGGGAAAAGAAGTTCTTGAACGAGGTATTAAAGTTTGTCAGGACGAACTTGATCAACAAGGTGACCAACTCATATAACCTATTTCGGGAATTGGAAATGACCATGAGTCTTTTATGTTTTAATGTCGACGAGGCTTATCCTATGGATGCCCAAAAAGATTTACCCCAAGAGTTGATGTCGTTATTTGATTTGTCCCTCCGAACTCGGTGTTACAAGTTGATCAACAAGGCTATTTTAAACTTGAACCGATTGGAAGGCTCACATCCCGATTTGGCCGATTTCAAGCATGATCAAATTAGCTATGATCAATTAAAAGAAGTGGCAGATACTTCGGAACAGTTCGACGTCAACGCAGTGCAAATGGCAGAACTCCGGGAGTACGTGGATGAAAGGGGTGATGAAGAAATAACACTGGACCCAGAAGTTGATGAAGAAGAGACATCAGAGCCGCAACGGAAATCAAAGGATATTATAATTAAAGAAGAAGCTATAGAGGAAGAAGCCAATAAGCTCCAGGATCTCGCCTTTGACTCTAAACTTGAAAGACTCATCAAGCTATGGGCTCTCACGGTGCAAAGAAAGTCTGATTTAGTGTTTAGCGAGAAGACGTTCCACCTCAATGAAGAATTCAGTCGAAATGCTTAATTAGCACAAAATCACACAGTCTATAACATCGCCCGTTTCGATATTGCATTTGACAAGATACTCGTTGTCTCTGTCCCGTCCTATTTTCTTAAACAGTTTGTTGAGTATCACAACATTTCCTCGGCTCAAAAATGGCGATTTATAGACTTGATATAATTCAGAAGCATTGAACATACCTAAAACCTTATTCCTCAAATGGTCAATTGTAGATCCATATGCGGGTTCTGGGTTCATCTCGAAATCCTCCGGGCTGAACTCAAAATGGTACTTGACGAATTCCTCTCTTTCAAACGCCTTTTCTTTGACGGTGGATATCAGCTTCCAGTTCAAGAAATTGAGCCTTGACTTCTCCTTCAATTGATAATATTCCAACATATTCTGTTCGTTCTGCTTCTTCACCACGTTCAATCTCACATACACATGTGCGCAATGCACTGGGATCTCAGTGAATATGTCCTTGGCGTGGTACTCCCACAACCCCATCCATATCCCAGACCAATAAATCGACTCGTAAACGGAAAGAATAACTGTTACCACCAAGATAAACTCCGTGATATACTTGCTGCTTTTGGTCACAAGCAAGTTGGCAGTGAACTTATTACTACTGAGTATCGTGGTGAGTTTCTGGTCCACGCAATTGGCGTATCCCACCACCACTGCTAATGTCGAGTCCACCATTTAACCACTAACAAATATTTTTAACTATTCCGAAATCGCACCCCACGGAAGAGAAGACTATAAAAGACAAGAAAAGACCCAAAAATGGCATAAAGGAGCCGTAATGGTGTTATAGCTGTTATGTATTCCTCGTGTATATTTCACTAATTTTGCTTCTTTTTTATCTTACCCACCAACCCTTTTATCTCAATGTGATACTTGGCATTGTTTTTATGGAATCTCATTAAAGTTGTGAATTTTGCAGCCTTTAATAATACATCACTTTTCACCCAGCATACATAAAAGGTTTTGCATACAGGGAAACATGTCAAAAATAACGTCTTTCAAGATCAGAAAGTTTTCCAAGTTGGTTGTTAAAGGGGATGATACGTTTCCTGCCACAAAACCCAAGGCGGTATCGAGTTGTTGGCATAGGTATCCTCAAAGATCGCTGTTAATGTTGACTTTTATAACCTTTGCCCTGACAGCACATATTTACGTATATCATCGGGGGGCTCGGTTAGAGAAGATAGATCTCGAAGTGGGGGAAGGAAACCACACGTTTGTGGAACGTTATCCGTCCATTGCCCTCAAACACATGAAGAATAATGTTACCAGGAGGTTTCAGGTAGGGTTCAGTAATGAGGCCGAGTTCACCAGGTGTTGTCAGTTTCTTGATGATTGTGGGTTGGGTGTGAGGAAGTTTAGAAAACGGTCAGCTCTGGGGGTAGGTGTGTGGCCAGAAGAGGGAAGGGATGGAAACGAAGACGTGGAAGAGTCCCAGATGTTGTGTTCTCAAATGCCACAAAACCCTATTATCTGCGGTACGGAGCCAGCAATAGAGCCAGAAGTTAACGACCCAGGGTGGGAGTGGCCGAGATTCGAGTTTCCAACCCAGATTACTTGTTCCAGTCAGGATTTGTTCGAAACTCAGCAGAGCGGGTGTCAGGGTCCTTACCACCAAGCAGCTTGTACATATCCACCACCACAAAGCACTAAAGTATTGGTTGACGGGAAGAACAGTGACCCGGTGTTCCCGGTGTTTGACCTGGTTGAATCCATTGAAAATCTCATGAAGTACCCAGAAATGGTCTGGCAAGCACCTGTGTGTCCAACGGATGAACCAATTCTCAGAGAAGATTCCATTACCAAAGACTCCATAAACACCCTGTTCCAATCGGCTGGTCGCTTCAATATTGAAGACCTCGATTCTTTGACAGATAGGCAGCTATGTAAGAAAATCTGTCTTTTACTACAAGACAAAGTATTCACAAACTTACTCAAGAGAATTGAAGCCATTCTAGCTACCAACCAATGTGATGAATAAGGTAAAAGAACCAATATACCCTATATAATGAATGCTGAAGAAGTTAATCAGGTTAAGCAAACCTGATCACCTTGGTCCACTTTTTGACCTTCAACCCATCGTCCAACTCCTCCACATCAGGAACCAAATCGTAGTTGCCAAACCAGGGCAATGCTACAAACATCCCAAACCAATAAAGCACAAAACTGAGAATAAGTAATCCTGCTAGCAATGGATAGGGGATCCAAGTTTCCGTGCCTTTTGGATTGGGGTTCTTACCGGAAACAAAAGGAGCAAATACAACAAATACCATTACAATAATCACCACAATAGTACCAGTTATACTGGCCCTTATGGGGGCTCTTGTTTCGGAATATCTCCTTCTGACAATCAATAGTCCAGTGGCTACAGCCAAGGTATAAATCGATGCCGGGTACCCTTCAATCGACACGATGTAGCCATAAGTACCATCCGATCTAGACAGGGCCAAGATGACTGTTGATAAAGTTAAACAAAGACAGATGGTATTGATAGGGGTGCCGAATGTTTTATTGTTGGAAGCCATGAATGAGGAGAATGGTAGGAAGCCTTCCTTAAACACTTCCTGGCTCATTCTGGATACCGAATAAATTACCACAAATATGTTACCGGCGGTGGAGAATGCCACACAAAAGGTCAAGAATCGCTTCCCGAAATGAGAACCATACACTCTTTCAAAGAGCAAAGACCCAATTAAATTTCCTCCCTCTGCCAATTCATCTGTGGTTAAAACTGTGAGATAACACACGTTGATAGCTGTGTATCCGATGAATATGAGAAATAAAGCAGAGGGTCCGGCAATTCTGTAAGTCCTGAGTGGATTCTTAACCTCACTGGAGCTAGTATGTCCCATATTCCATCCCGCTAACACGAAACTCGCCACCACCACAGCATTGGAAAATGAAGAAACAGTGATGGGTTTCTCGGACTGGAAGAACCGTTCCCTTGTCAAGTTGTTTTCTACACCGGTGATGTCAGTTGGAAACCCAATCACCCATATACCTGTCAAGAATAACAATATCAACAATCCGATTTTCATGACCCCCAAAAAGTTCTGCACCATCACTCCATGTCTCACACTAAAGGCATGGAAACTACCAGTAATCAAGATGAATATTATAGCCACCGACCTTGACCTGATGGCTGTGACTTCCACACCAATCGTTTCTAAAAAGTACTCCCCAAACACCAACGGACTCAGAATCACGATCCCAAACACCACCGAATATAACAGAAATATCACCGATACCATTAGATAAGGCTTATCATATATCACTTCCAAAAATGCCTTGGTACCTCCATTTCTTGGAATCAATGACCCCAATTCGAGGTAGATGTATAATCCGGCATACGCCATGATATATGATATAATCCATGCAATGCTGAACCATAGTGGTGATCTTCCACAGCTTTCAAAGATGACAGATGAAGTGGAAAAGATTCCACTGCCCAAGATTCGGGAGATGTATAGCACCATAATGGAAAAAACCCCCATGTGCCGCCCCTGGGGGCTTTCTTCCACCTCACCAAATGGGTTTGATTCCAGATCGCTTCCAAGTCTGTCCAATAGTACTGTACTGTCGGTAGTAGCTACGTCTGGATCCACTTCCTTGAATGTCACTATAGAATCAAGCTTCTTATATCCACCGTCGATTGAAGACATTATTCGCTGGAAGAATTCTTTTAACATTAAATTGTAATTAGTGTGGTGTGGACTGTGGATTCGGTGTGTACGGGTAAAGGAATATGTTTGTCAGAATCCGACGCGCTGCCACAGATAAGGTGTCGGGAGATAAAATGTCGTGCGATAAGAAATACTGCAAATATACATATTATAATGCTTTAAACAGTTATGAACGAGTTGGTCGATTATCTGACCTATGGGAAGAAACTGATTCAACCAGTCCTTTGTGCATTTTTCTTGGCGATAAAGGCTTCCTTGGCCAATTTGGTTAAAGTGTCTAATTCACCACTGTTGTCACACATGCTATAGAACAATGAGTTCTTGTTGGCAATCAAGGTGTATGGGTCTTCGTATTCCACCACTCTACCTGCGTCCATGACCAAAATCTTGTCGTAGTCGATAATTGATCTCAATCTATGAGCAATGGTCAAAATGGTGGATCCGGAGAATTCCTCTCTAATAGTTTGCTGGATCATAGCATCAGATTCGTAGTCAATTGATGCAGTGGCTTCATCTAATAAAATGACTTTTGGTGATCTTAACAATGATCTGGCCAAACACATCAATTGTCTTTGACCTTGGGACAAATTGCTACCCCCTTCGGTGATGGCAGATTCGAGGTTCAAAAATTGATTAATGTTTTCCCCAGCCAAAGTTTCGGTGGATGTATTTAATTCTTCAGTTGTCACCAAATTGACTCTTCTCAAGGCTTCAAACATCTGTTTTTCAGTATACTCATCGAAAGGATCCAAGTTTGTCTTGATCGTACCAGTGAATAAGGTAGGATCTTGTGGGATAATGGTGATAGCTTGTCTCAAGTTACGTAACCCAATCTTGCAGATATCCACTCCATCGATCAAAATGCTACCGGTTTCAGGATCTAAGAATCTGAAAAACGCTGTAATGATTGTAGATTTACCGGCCCCCGTTCTACCCACAATACCAATTTTATTTCTTGGATCCACATGGAAAGTGATGTTTTTGATGACTCTTGGCAATTCTGGGGCATACCTTAAAGACACGTCAGAAACATCAATCTCACCTCTTTCAGGCCATGAAGGTCTTGGTTCTGTTTCTGGTATCACGTGTGGAGGTTCTTGTTCGATTTCAAAGTATTCTTGTAATCTTTCAACCGAGTTCATGTTCATCTCAATGTTTGAGTATAATCTGACAATCCATAACGCACTTTCACTAAAGGCTATAGCATAGGTCAAGGATAAACCGGCCAAACCGGCGTCGATTTTACCGACGGACAATAACACAAATACACCAGCACAGAACATGACTAAAGCGCCTGCAGCATCGATTCTAAAAGCTAACCATCTGTTGGCAACCCACATATAGAAAAATGGCTTATTATTGGCATCAATCTTTTGCAAATTCTGTTTCATGAATCTGGATTCTACACCATAAGCTCTGATAGTGGCAATACCTGACAAACTTTCACTGAAATGTTGGTGAATTGGAGATTTGGTGATTGATTCGAATCTTTTCAATTCTCTGGACAAGGAAACATACAATAAACCAATGACATAGTAGACAAAAGCAATCAAGAACGCAAAAAGGAAGAATCCGGGAGTAATAGAGGTGATAAGCAACAAAGTAGTAGCACATTGAACAAGACAAATAAAGGCATATTCAGCAAATGGGGTCAATTCTTGATCAACTGCTTCAATATCCTTCGAGAATCTGTTCATAATACGACCAATTGGAGTTTTATCGAAGAATCTTAATCTGGCGTTCAAAACAGTTTCCAACACCTTCACAAACATTCTGTTTGAGGCATCAATACCAACCACAAAAGTGTACAACATTTTCCCGGAAGCAAAAAGGGCATAAACCACTCCAATAATACCATAAACAATCAAGTAGTACATTGATGAGTTTTCCTCCTTGAAAGTGTTGAGAGATCCTCCAAAGCTCATAGCTGAATGAACCACATAGTTTTGGTTGACACTGTCAAAGATAGGCTTAACTTGATTGACACCCATGGACACCACATAAGAACTCACATTACCCTGTTCACTACTCAAAGACCATTGTCTCAACCACCAGGATTGCAAGATATAAACCCCTTGAGAACACAAATAAACGACTATAAGAGTTGACCAGGTGAAAAAACCACCAAAAAATTTCAAATATCCAGTGTATACTGTCGAAGCAACAGCACCAACAGCTTTCAGTTCGTCTTCAATCAATTTTCCATCAGTTTTCACTTGGTCTTTTGCTTCTGCTTCATCAGTATGTTTATCGTTATGAATTTTCAATTTGGCATCAATTACAGCTGATTTGGTTTTAAGATCATCATTCCTAGCAGTCTTGGCATCAGACAAAGCAGTCAAGTCACTACTGGAGTGGTTCTTGGAGTTCAATACAGAGTTCTTAACCAAATCATCAGTACCCAAGTGTCCAGATTCCAATAAAACATCGGGAGTGGCTTGTTCTTTGATTTTACCATTGTCCATCATTATAACCCAATCAGCGTTTTGCACAGTTAAAGCAACATTATGAGACACCAAAACACAGGTTCTGTTGTCCATCAATGGTCCAGAGATACAGTTTTCATAAATCCATAAGGCAGTATGGGAGTCAACAGCAGACAAGCAGTCATCCAACAAGACGGTCTTGGAATTAGAGTACAATGCCCTTGCCAATGAAACTCTTTGTTTTTGACCACCGGACAAAGTGATACCCTTTTCACCAATTTCAGTGGCATCACCAGCAGACAAAATTTCGAAATCTCTGGATAAACCACAAGCATGAATGACTTCATCGTATCTGTCCTGATTAAAAGGAGCACCAAAAATGATATTATTTCTGATGGTGCTATTCAATAACCATGCACTTTGAGAACAATAAGCAACAGAATCGGTCAAACCGGTTTCTGAGTCAGCTATCAATTCGTCTCTTGGGATAAGACCGGGTAAGAACACACCACCACTAACCAAATCCATTTCACCTAATAATGCCAACAACAAGGAGGTTTTACCACTTCCAGTTGGACCAAATATCACGTTAAGCTTTCCTTCTTTGAAATGAACATTGATATCTTTTAACCTGAAAGAATTTTCTTCATTTACATTCCAGGAAAAGGTAGCATTTTCAAATCCAATTTTTGGAGAATTTGGACCCGCTTCACAGGTCAATTGTTCATATTTAGATGTTTCATCTTCAGCCAAAAAGTCTCCAACTCTATCTAAGGAAACTTTGGATTGAATAACCAAGGCAGTCATATCAGATAATTGATCTAATGGAGCTCTCAATAAAGTAAACAACGACAAGGCGGTGAAAGCAACAGGAGCTGTCAACACATTTCCTTCAATTATGGTGTAACAGTAAAATGACACCAAGGTAATCAAAGTTGGGGCAATGAACCAAATGATTGAACCAAAAGCCCAAGCCACAGATCGCAAAAGTAACTCATGAAGTTCATCTTTTCTTAAGGCCATAATGCTATCAAAGAATTTATCTTCCCAAGCAAAAAACTTGATGATACGAATACTCTGTAAAGTTTCATTCAATTTTTGGATTCTTTTATCGGTGATTCCCAACATTCTCTTTTGCAAATCACCTAACCAGATGGCAAGCTTATAGTTAATGGGCAAGAAGGCAAAGATCACCAAGGCTCCCATCCATGCACTCCAACCAATCAATCCGTACAAGAAGTAAAGACAAATAAAGATCATAAAAATGGCACTGGAAAAGAAATGCAAATAACCACAGACTTCCGACACTTTAAAAGCATCAATGGCCATCAAGTTGATGATAGCTCCCAATTCTGCAGTCTTCTTACTTTCTTCAGATTTGGCAGTTCCATCTGAATCTTTAGAAGAAACGGATTTTTTGTCATCTTCCTCATCAGCTAACTTGGAAACAGTGATTTTTCTTCTTAAAGCTTTGGCATACACTTCACCAATAATAACGGCCCTCATTCTAACACATACTCTTCTTCCCAAGTATAAAGAACAACCAGAAGCAATCGAATCAATAATCTTGGCTAATGGCATAAGAATCACGAGAGACCAGGCCACATTCTTTGGCATGGAATCAGGGTCAGCCACGTACTCCAAGACATTCTTCAACAATAATGTTGGGATGAAAATAAGGAAACTTTCCAATATGGCATAAAGAGCTTGCAAGAAGAACAAGAACTTGAAGTGACTAAACACTCTAATGGAGAACTTTGTGGCAGATTTAGCAGCTTCAAACCCTTTCAACACTGGCAAGGCGTAGTCATCGACTCTTAAACTCCAGATTTCCTCATTTTCCAAGGATTTTGTGTATCCTTTCCAAATCAACTTATCTATCCAAGAGTAAGTGATAAAGCCCCATATACTGGTGACAGATTCAGGAGATGGCTCGGAGTTGTCGTTAGTGATGTAAAGCTTTGCCGGTTTGTCACCAAATTTAGCAGTCAAATTCAATATGAGGAGCACAGTACTTATGACAAAGTACACAATGTAGTAGGTTCCGATGAACCCTGGGTATGATTTCACCACAGCAGATCTGAACAACAAAACGGCGGGGAAGAAATTGAAAAAGTATAAAACGGTAGCATGAATAAATAAGCTGGGCAATTTGACCTTAGCATGATTATTGATATTTATAATTCGAAGGGTTCCTATCACGAATAAGTAACTCCAGTATACCAATTTCACCACCTTACTAGACAAGGGGAATTCTGAAGAAAAGCCAGGACTGAAAAACACAAATACAGATAATGCTAACTGAATGCATAAAAGTAAATATTCTACCGATAACCGGACCCTTTCTTTGGTATCTTTATATACTTCAATGATTTTACCATGAGGATTACCCTTTTCATCCGTGTTATCCAATTTAGACAAATCAAAATGCTTGGCCTTGATACTAAGTGGTTCGATTTTCTTAGCATCACCATAGGAAGTTTGAGATTCAACCAATAAAGGTCTAGTCTCCTCACCAGTCAATTCAATTCTAGACGGCTTCAAATACTTTTGCAATGACTTTGCCACCAAAACCACAAAAGATACGGTAAACACAAGAAGCGGTAGGGCATAGTTCAACATACCATCCTTAAAGCAGTCAGTGACATCGTCATGATTCCAAACGGGACACGCTAGACTCATTATAGATATAGATATATTTGAATTTTTTCACCAAGGGATGAGACTTCGTATAAATATGCGAAAAACTGTACTGCGAAATTGACTGTTATCTGTACGGCTCCGGTTCCTCTTTGGTTCAGAGCCTGGTTTTGGCGTTTTAGAATTAGTCAGTTTTCCCAAATAGTGAGATGAGTTACGAGAGAATAGAGACGACAGAAAAATTTGGACAGCCAAGGCCGAAAGTAGATACATGAGTCACGGGAGAAGGAAGGCTAGGAACAAGAGGGACTTGTTAGGGAGGAAAGCCTAAAATTGTAGAAAGTGCAGAAAATACAGAAAAATAAAACGGGCAATGATAAAGAGTGGAAAAATAGATGAGAAGAATTGATGGGGAAGGGGAGAAACAAAAAGGGGTCAAACACAAACACGTAAAGAGAAGAAAGCCGAGAGAAAACCCATACATGTCAGTACTAGTTCTTAATCTTATGTATTAATGCACAGGGACTATTTTAATTAATCTTGAGTTTTTTGAGAACCACGTAATAAACCAGTTCTTCTGGCAGCAATTAAACCAGCCTTTTGACCTGGAACAGCACCTCTGGAAATAGTAGAAGCTTTACCAATATGTTGATGGTTACCACCACCATGAGGGTGATCAACTGGATTCATAGCCACACCTCTGGTCTTTGGCCAAGAGTTTCTCTTGACTCTGTATTTGTGGAAAGCTCTACCAGCCTTCATTAATGGTTTATCAATTCTTCCTCCACCGGCAACAACACCAATAACACCTCTAGCATCAGAACTTAACACCTTTTTAGATCCAGATGGTAATTTGACTCTGGTTTTACCTTCGTCTGGGTTGTGTCCGATGATGATAACGTAGTTACCAGAAGTTCTACCTAAAGCACCTCTGTCACCAACCTTTTCTTCAACGTTGGAAACAATGGTACCTTCTGGCATAGCACCTAAAGGTAAAATGTTACCCACATTCAAAGAAGCCTTTTTACCGGCGTAGATGAATTGTCCAGTGTACACACCTTCATTGGCAATAAAGGTTTCTTCTCTTAATCTATACTTGTATGGATCTCTGAAGACAACCTTGGCTAATGGGGCACCTCTACCTGGATCGTGAATGATTTGTTTCACAACTCCTCTGATATATCCATGACGCTCAGCGAAATCTAAGGTTCTCAATTTGGCGGCTCCCTTTCTACCCTTGGTGTGAGCAGTGAAGATAGAT
Organism: Yamadazyma trypodendri; assembly: GCA_030572515.1. Lineage (NCBI taxonomy): Eukaryota > Fungi > Ascomycota > Pichiomycetes > Serinales > Debaryomycetaceae > Yamadazyma > Yamadazyma trypodendri. The sequence goes on along the minus strand of JAJMAI010000034.1, from coordinate 2,600 downwards.
CCAGCACCTTTTCTTTGATTACGAATAACTCTACCCATAGTTCAATACTGGTTTTTCTGAAAATTTTTTTTTGGTACAAAAAGACTTGTGCGGGAGAAGCAGAATGGTAATTCCACTAAAAGATACAAAGGCTCACGTGACTTTAATGGTCACTGGACGCACGTGTGGGAAACTAGGGCTCCAAGACCATGTTACTAGTGCTTAATACTGAATTAAATAATTTTCTATCCTACACTAACTACATCAAAGATCAAGAAGGGATCGATGGAAGAAATGGAGTTCAACTTGTTACCTGTGAGATTCAGGCTGCTTCTGTGGTTACCTTTTCTTCAGTCTCAACCTTTTCTTTAGTTTCAACTGATTCTTCGACCTTCTCCTCGTCTTCCTTCACTTCTTCCTCCTTTGGTACCTTGGCATTGATGGCAACATCAACAATGATTTCTCTTCCAAAAACTTCTTTGCCATTGAATTCCTTAATAGCCTTGACTTGAGTCTCATGATCAGAAAACTTCACAAAAGCAATACCCTTATTGAGTCTAGGAGTGCCTCTAGCCTTATTTTTGGCATACGCGTGGAAGGGCACTCTTCTGGCAGGAACATGGATCCATGTAGGACTGTATTCCGCAAACAATTGAGCCAAGTTCTTCGTGCCAAGCTTATAAGACAAGTTGGTTATAAATATGACATCTGGTGATGGTTCACCTTCAGGTATTTTAGCCTCCGACCGTTCTCTTGGCTTGACATCAGTTTTAGCAGTGGCTGAATCGGAAGCGGTTCCATTAACTGGTACTTCTTCCGAATCCTTAGCCACTTTCTTAGCACTCACTTTCTTAGCCTTAGCAGCCGCCTGTTCTGCCTTACGCTGCTTAAACAACTCATTTCTTTTCTGTTTCTCTTCTTCAGTAGCTTCAGGTAATGCCTTTTTCACGTAGATTTTCCTGTCTTTGAATTCTTTACCATTGAATTCTTCAACTGCCTTATCAGCGTCGGACTTGTCTTCAAACTGAACAAAGGCAAATCCCAAATGCTTTTCGACGGTTTTTTTCCCATACTTCTTGGTGGTGCTTGGGATGTTGACATCGACAATCTTTAATCCAGTGAAGAATTCTTTCAAGTCGTCTTCGCTAGCCTTAAAATCAACATTTCCGATATAGATTCTATCTTCAATGGCTTGTTTGGTTTCAACTGACATATTTGATGGTTTACTTTTTTTCTTTGCAGGGGGGTTGACTTAACTATTGAATACGTTGTTTCCGATGTGCAATGGCCTTGTACAGGGGGATTCTAAGGATCTGTTTGTAGATACGTTAAAGCGTTGATTCTTTGGGGGATCTGAAAATTTCGAGGACTGAGGGTTTTCCGTTGTTTTTATACTGCGACTTTGTTCAAATGGCGAACGTGTAATTTAGACATAATATGACACATTTCCAGAAACTGGTGTTTGACGGGTCATGCAATCAAAGGTGATACCGAGAGAGGTTATAAGTTATTAGATTGGCTCAGGTTAGGGAGTGAAAGCAGTACCTTTTGTAACCGAAGTTTCTAGAATTCGAGAATTTCACGTGACCTGAACTCAACACAAGATGAAAGGGCTGGATTCATGCCCCATAACTAAGAGCAATGAGTACAACCGGTGAAAGAAGTTAAACTTGTACTGTATCGTTTATTTAGGCAGTCACAGACGGTGACCATGAGGTTTTATTTATAAGGAAAATGAAATGCTATAAATTACTTTAATTTGGCGAATAATCTTGGAGCAACACAATCATTAACACAGTGTTGTAAATGGAAAAATTCTTCAACACAGTCTTCTTTATAGGCCTTTTCTTCGTATCCTTCTTCTTCTTGTTCTTTGGTGACTCTTTCAATACATTCATGGAAGTGGTGAACAAAAGGTTTACATGCGGTGGTTTTTTCACAACCTTCACGTAAGGTCACCAATGGATCCACGAGTTCTTCCTCGTCTTCATCGTCATCATCATCATCGTCCTCATCTTCTTCTTCTTCATCATCCCCAGCTTCCCCAGATTCTTCAGTGGCTTCTTCAGTGGATTCTTCAGATTCTTCAGATTCCGTAGATTCAACTACTTCCTCTTCTTCTTCAGCCTTAATGACGTTAGTAAGACTTCGACAGAACACGAGTCGATACTTGTTTTTGCATGGTTTTCCACTCGATTCGTTCAGTTTGTAATGTGGTGACAAATGTGTGCCATTTCGAGGGTTAACATTTCCAAAATAGGGGCAAACAAATCACAAGCACCACAAATCAGCAGAAATGCGTACATACCTCATCAGCATAAGCAACTGGGAGTGCTAGCTCTATCAAATCTCTTAAGAATGACATTGGTTTTAAGTATTGATATTTTTTTCAAATTGAAAATGAGAAAAAACCTACTTGTAATTGGTTGAATTCTCAACACTCAAAAAAGATTTACCCGGACACACAAAAAGGTATACAAATTTTACAAATACAAGTTATAGGATTAGTATATTATGACTATCTAGTTTAGTTGGTTGGAACTTCAGCTTGTCTGGCTCTCTTTGCGGCCTTGACAACAGCTTTGGCACCTAAAATACCACCACCCCAGTGTTTTCTGTTT
>JAJMAI010000033.1:0-92611 GCA_030572515.1 Yamadazyma trypodendri | reverse complement strand
ATTAGTTGAAGGTGTTCCAGGTGACAATGTTGGTTTCAACGTCAAGAACGTTTCTGTTAAAGAAATCAGAAGAGGTAACGTCTGTGGTGACTCCAAGAATGACCCACCAAAGGGATGTGACTCTTTCGATGCACAAGTCATTGTTTTGAACCACCCTGGTCAAATCTCCTCTGGATACTCTCCAGTTTTGGATTGTCACACTGCTCACATTGCTTGTAAATTCGACACTTTGATCAAGAAGATTGACAGAAGAACTGGTAAAGTCATTGAAGAAAGTCCAAAATCCATCAAATCTGGTGACGCTGCTATGGTTAAGATGGTTCCATCTAAGCCAATGTGTGTTGAAGCTTTCACCAACTACCCACCATTAGGTAGATTTGCTGTCAGAGATATGAGACAAACTGTTGCTGTTGGTGTCATTAAAGCCGTCGAAAAATCCGACAAGGCTGGTAAGGTCACCAAGGCTGCTGTCAAGGCCGCTAAGAAATAGATAACTTAGTATAATATATAGTTAATTGAATTTGAATGCTGTCAGAGACTATCATTTAAGGTTCGATAATTTTCTTTCATTTTTTTTCTCGTTCGCCGAACTACCGTCCTCGTAATCCTCCCTATTTACTTCTTTTGTTTCTCTTTCCTCTATTTTCTTGTTTTTTCTCGTTATTATTTCTCGTTTTCTCCCATTACATCCTTTCTTTATCGATTTTCCTCTGACTTTTTCTGTTTTGCCGTCTCACATGTTCTTATCTTCCCGATTTGGAATTAAGTCTTCAAAACTCAAAAATTTATACATTCATAAAACCCAGTAAAAACAGGTACAGACAACCGCAACACCCGCTATACACCCTGACATTCATCTGTTCTTCCCTGGTTGTGTCTATCCTCTCTCATGTTTTCAATGCAATTTAATATGCATTTGACTCCGGTCGCAGCTCGAGTCTGACTCTGAAAAAAGAGTATATATAGCTGCCAGCTCCATACATTTCTCATTTTTATACTTTTCACAATGTTCAGGAGCAACATGAGATCTTTGGCTTCCGCAAGGATTAGCAGGTCCATCACTTCTTTTCACACCATAAGATATTTGTCCGCTAAGGCCGACACGTCGTCAGAAAACTATGCTAAAATCTTTGGCGCTACCCCTAACAAATTGGACAGATTAGATACGTTCACAAGACGTCATATCGGACCCACGCCGGCAGAAGTTGACCTGATGTTGAGTGACTTGGGTTACAAAGACATCGATGAGTTTTTATCCAAAGCCGTGCCTCCACACGTCCTTTTCAAAAGAAAGTTAAACATCCAACCAGAAAATGGGTTCACAGAATCGGAAATGTTGGACCATTTACACGCTTTGGCCAATAAGAACAGAATCGTCAAATCTTTTATCGGTAAGGGATACGCCGGAACCTATGTCCCCCCCGTGATCCAAAGAAACCTTTTGGAAAGTCCCGAATGGTATACTTCATACACCCCATATCAGCCCGAAATCAGTCAGGGGAGATTGGAGAGTTTGTTAAACTATCAGACCATGATCACGTCGTTAACGGGGTTGGATATTGCCAATGCGTCTCTTTTGGACGAAGGAACTGCCGCCGGGGAAGCCATGTCGCTATCTTTCCACAGTTTAAGAGGCAAACGCACCAAATACGTTATTGACACCAATTTGCACCCACAGACCATCGAAGTGTTGAAGTCCCGGGCGGAGAATATCAGCGTGGAGTTGGTGCAGTTGGATTTGGCGTCCAGTGAAGGTGTGGCGGCTTTGGAAGCCATTGGTTCCGATGTGTGTGGAGCCTTGGTGCAATATCCTGGCACCGATGGAGCAATACACGATTACAGCCACCTCAGTGGCATTATTCACAAAAACAAAGGTTTGTTCGCCGTTGCTACCGATTTGTTGGCTTTGACATTGCTCAACCCTCCTTCCAGTTTTGGAGCAGATATTGCTTTAGGAACATCTCAAAGATTTGGAGTTCCTTTCGGATACGGAGGTCCTCATGCTGCATTTTTTGCAACCACTCACAAATACTCCAGAAAAATCCCCGGAAGAATAATCGGTGTTTCCAAAGACAGATTGGGAAAGCAGGCTTTAAGATTGTCATTGCAAACCAGAGAGCAGCACATCAAAAGAGAAAAGGCCACTTCCAACATTTGCACGGCCCAAGCTCTTTTGGCCAATATGTCGGCCATGTACGCGGTGTATCATGGTCCTGAGGGTCTTAAAGACATTGCTAACCGAGTGTATGGATTCACCAAAGTGTTGGCTGATTCCATCAAGATTCATGAGGTGGCTAATAAGAACTTCTTTGATACCATTACCATCAAATTAAGTGGTAAATCTGCCGACCAAGTGTTATCGGCTGCTTTAAACAACCATAACATCAACTTGTTCAAGGTTGACGAGACAACTGTGTCATTAACATTGGACGAAACCGTCACCCGAGAAGATTTAAAGGCTTTGGTGCAAGTTTTTGAAGGAGACGTAGACGTGGATGCTTTGGACTCATTACCTACTTTCCCAGAAGCGTTGACAAGATCCGATAAGATCTTAAACCATCCTGTGTTCAACACGCATCATTCAGAAACGGCCATGTTGAGATATTTGCATTTATTGCAATCAAAAGACTTATCTTTGGCCAATTCCATGATTCCTTTGGGGTCATGTACCATGAAATTAAATTCCACCGTGGAAATGTCCACATTATCCATTCCTGGATTTGCTTCTATCCATCCATTTGCTCCAATCAACCAGGCTCAAGGGTACAAGGAATTAATCAATGAGTTTGAAAAAGATTTGAATGATATCACTGGATTCGATGCTACCACTTTGCAGCCAAATTCCGGGGCCCAAGGAGAATATACAGGCTTATCGTTGATCAGACAATACCACAAATCCAGAGGCGAGCACCAAAAAAGGAATATTTGCTTGATTCCGGTGTCTGCCCACGGAACAAATCCTGCTTCTGCTGCCATGTGTGGTTTGAAAGTGATTCCCGTTAAATGTCTCGAAAACGGGTCGATTGACTTGGAAGATTTGAAACAAAAGGCTCAAGATCACAAGGACAATTTGTGTTCCATTATGATCACTTATCCTTCCACCTACGGGTTATTCGAACCGGGGGTTAAGACTGCAATTGATATTGTTCACGAAAACGGGGGTTTGGTGTACTTAGATGGGGCCAATATGAATGCCCAGGTGGGATTAACATCTCCCGGTGATTTGGGTGCGGATGTTTGTCATTTGAACATCCACAAGACCTTTGCTTTGAGTCATGGTGGTGGAGGGCCTGGGCAAGCCCCTGTGTGTGTTAAAGAACACTTGAAACCATTTTTACCCAACCATCACTTTGTTGAAACACCCCATTCTACTGCTGAAAGTATTAAATCTGTCAATTCGGCACCTTATGGATCTGCTGCCGTGCTTCCTGTGTCGTACGCTTACATCAAGATGTTGGGTGCAAAATCCTTACCTTATACGTCAGCTGTGGCCATGATCAATGCTAACTATATGATAAAGAAATTGGAAAACGACTTTAAAATTTTGTTTATTAACTCCAACGCTTCCACTTCCGAGGGCTTGAAACACTGTGCCCATGAATTTATCTTGGATTTAAGAGAATTCAAGGCCGTGGGAGTTGAGGCTATTGATGTGGCTAAAAGATTGCAGGATTACGGGTTCCATGCCCCAACCATGTCGTTTCCAGTAACAGGAACTTTAATGATAGAACCCACTGAGTCTGAAAACCTTTATGAATTGGACAGATTTATCGAATCTTTGTTATCTATTAGACAAGAAATTGAAGCATATAAGAATGGCGAACCATTAGGATTGGCCCTTAAGAATGCTCCTCATTGTTTGAATGATATAGTTTCCAGTACTCAAGAAGACTGGGATGCTCGTGGATACACCAGGGAACAGGCTGCTTATCCATTACCATTTTTAAAGGAGAAAAAGTGTTGGCCTACTGTTAGTAGGGTTGATGATACTTATGGAGACATGAATTTGATGTGTACATGTCCCACGGTGGAGGAGGTAGCAGCTGAGTCTAACTGATTATAGAATCAATGCATTTTTAGAATTTAGAATCTGTTTATATCGTTTCTGTATTGCTTGTAGTTGGAGCTGGAGGGGGAGTTTTCTACGGAGGAGACTTTTGTGTCATTGTTCACGTGGGGGGTGTGTTTAGTGGCGTCGATGTCGTTTGGTGTCGTTTCTCTACCTTTTTGCCCAATATACCCATCCGTTCTGTAGCCTCGAGAGTCTGTATTGTTCCGCTGATCTCGTCTGTACTTCCCCTCGTATCCTCTATAATCTCTGTACCTTCCCTTTGCTGTTTCTCTTTCCCTCTCTCTTTCCCTCTCTCTTTCACCATATCCTTTATGGTCTCTATCTCTTTCTCTTTCACCGAATCCTTTATAATCTCTTTCTCTTCCTCCAAATCCTTTAAAATCTCTTTCTCGTTCTGTTTCTCTTCCTCCATATCCTTTATAATCTCTTTCTCGTTCTCCATAGTCCCTTCTGTCGATTCCATTTATCTCTCTTTCTCTCTCCCGTTCATGCTTCTCCTCCCTCTCTCTCTCCAGTTTATGGTTCTCCTCCCTCTCCCTCTCTATGACCAACCCCTTCGCCCTCCCCTTCAACTCTTCTGCCACTCCACCCTCCTGTTTCTGGGCATCAAGTAATAGCTTCCACAACTTGTGCAAAAACGACATTGTATCCTCCTCCATAAACTCCTTCACCTGCACATAGATCGACTTGATATCTGGCTCATTTTGTGCCACCAAAAGCTCATACACGTAGTCTACCACCACATCATCTTCTGGAAGTATCTCATTCACAGTCTTGTCAATCCATGTTTTAACGGTTGACATGTCAACTTTGGATATATCCACCAGCTCACTAAACACCTTCGGGTATCGAACCCTATCTTTCTTTGTCAGTGTCCCACTCATTTAATGTGATGTATAGTTTTTTGATTTTTTGTTGCAAAATACTCATTGCGAATTTCCTGTTAAAACATACCTTTTCTTTAAGAACAGGTTAGTTGGGTGATTATTGGGAGCTAAACTGAGAAAAAGCTGTGACACAAACACGTCTTCTGAACTGAAATCGACTTTTCTGAAATGGAATTGCACGAAAATCGTGAAGCCTCCAGCGTTTTGGAAGACACGTTTGATCCCTTCAACATGTCCACTTCTGCTGATTCCAAAGCTACAGCAGGACTGAGCTCTGACACAAGTGATCTTATTCCTAGAGACTTGCTTAATGAGTCTGTATGTTTGGACTTCCAGAGTCATAACCTGTTTCCCATTAAAAACGTCTGGGCCACTGATTACAAGAATGACAATCCATTAACCGATTTGAATGGGACCATGTTTCACACCCCAAGTGCAGGGAGGGTAAGGCCACAAACCCAATCCAGTTTTGATTACAATGGGACACATAGGAAGATTTCCGGCGCCAATGTGACACGTAGCTCACCATGGGCTTATTACAACACCCCTCAGCCCTTCCACAAGCAGGGACAGCCCTTCTCTCAAGGACAACCCCTTCGATCCCCACAACCTTGGACCCTTGCTCTTCCCACCCCCAAGACCCTTGCTTTGTCCCAGCCTAATCTCAACACCTTGGCCCAGATAAGCCCTCACCAGCAACCGGAAGCGTTCAGGAACTACGCCGGGGCCCAGTTTCGTGTTCCTGTCAACAGCTTGTTTTTCGTCATCAAATCGTTCAACTTGGTGGATGTCAATGCTTCTTTCATTAATTCAATTTGGACCTCAACCGAATTGGGAAACAAAAGATTATCTGCGGCGTATAAAAAGTGCCAAAAGAACAATAGCAATGTGTTTCTTTTCTTTCTGGTTAATGGAAGCGGAAAGTTCTGTGGCATTGCCAAAATGTCTAGCGATATTGATTTCACTAAATCAAGTGATATTTGGTCTGAAACCAGCCGGTGGAAAGGTATTTGCAATGTTGAGTGGATTTTCATGAAAGATATCCCCAACCGGTATTTTCAGCATTTGAAAGTGCCTTCGAATGAGAATAAACTGGTCACCAATTCTCGTGATACACAGGAGATTCCGCACGAAGTTGCTGTGTCCATGTTGAAGATATACTCCACTTTCAAGTCATCCAGTTCTTTTTTGATATAATTTCTTTTGCAGCATGTTTTCTGGTTGGGGCACTACAGCGCTCCTGCTAGCGGTATATGAAAAATGGACTGATAAAAATGTCAAACATGTTTAAACGGCCCTTCAGTCAATCGGTTAGATTGTGCAACGCCAACGCTCATAAAAAATCATACAGTCTCAAGGACCTTGAGTTTGGAAAGTTGTCCAAGGCCCAAAAAGCGTACTTGGATAGGCTTATTCGAGTGGATCAATGTGGAGAACTTGGTGCTAATTTAATTTACAATGCTCAATACGTGGTATTGGCCAATAAACACCCCCATTTGAAACCGGTGTTACAGCACATGTGGGACCAGGAAATTCACCACTACAACACTTTCAATGATCTTCAAACCAGAAGACGTGTGCGGCCTTCGTTACTCACTCCAATGTGGAAAGTCGGGGCTTTGGCTATCGGTGGCATCACGGGACTCATCAGCAAAGAGGCAGCAATGGCATGTACTGTGGCGGTGGAAACTGTCATTGGAAACCATTACAATGAGCAATTGCGTATTCTCATGAATCAGTACCAAGATATACCTGTTTACATCAAGGGTACAGATACCGAAATCACCAAAGAAGAGCTTGAACAAACTTTGAGAGAGTCCCCGGAATTGAATAAATTGAAGGAAATTGTTAGTGAATTCAGAGATGAGGAATTGGAACACTTGAATATTGCCATTGAACATGATGCTAGAAAGGCGGTCCCTTATATGCTTCTCACCGAAACCATCAAACTTATATGCCATGGTGCTATCTATACTGCTGAGAGGGTGTGAACTAGGAAGTACACAAAGAGAAAAAGAATGTAGGAAAATATACGAAATGAAAATCTATGTAGAAATCAAAGAGTACGAAAATCAATGTAGGATAATACCCATGAATGTATGAATTGCATACATTTTTAGTAGGCCGGTATATGTCGTGTCCCTACCCGGAAATATACGCACTTTAGTTTTCTGTATTCACAAAAATAAATAAACAATCGCTGATGTCTCGTCCCAGCATGTTGTATAGAGGCCGAAATTCGACTATTCATAGGCGTAGAACAAGCATATTACATGATGACAGTATAGCATTCCCCATTCTCGACACCCGCGAGATTACACAGGTTCTTCAAACGTGCAATTTGGAAGTACTCGAAGACATGGTTGTCAAACCAAACGGCCAGTTTATGAGGTATCTAGTGGAGAATTTATTGGATTTGTTCACTTCCACGTCCTTGGGTTCTATAGACCAAAAGATCACTGCTTTAGCAAGCAGACCCAGTTCAAACAATGATAAGCCACAAGAACAAGACGCTACGCGAACTAATGAGAATAAGGCAACCAATGAAGCGGAAGAAGACGATACTATCCAAAGTCTAGCGGCAGTGATGCTTGTACGGAAAGCGTCGGAGTTTTTCCATGCATGTGGGATACCAGACTTTTCCCTTGTGGATATGATAAGACCTGATCCTTACAGGACGAGAAGAATGTTGAGTGCTGTGATAAATTTCATCAAGTTTCGAGACACCAGAGTGGGAGACGTGGAGGAGTATGTTAATGCGGCTTTGGCAGACGACCAGGAGTTGGAAAGTATCAGAAACCTGAACACGGAATTGTCGAACCGCATCGATTCCTTACAAGAAAAGTTGGCCAGCAATGTGGATGAAAATGGAGTGGAACAACCGTCCTTGAAAGAGATCAATGTGTACAATTCCAAAGTAGAGAATGAACTACGCAAATTGAAGAGAATACAGGAGAATTTAACGGCGGAACACAGTCAGTATAAACAGGAGAAGGCCGGGTTGATTAAGAATTTAGAGGATATAAACTACGTGATGTATAATCAAACCAACCAAATCGAGACGCTAAAGACTTATGACCAAGTGGATATTGAATCGTTGAATGCGTTGATCAAGCAGTTTCAAAATGATTATGATACAACGGTGGAGAAACTTTCTGAATTAGAAAATCACAATAGAAATGTATCCATAACCATTGACTCGTTTGATCAGGTGGAAAATGACCTTAAGAGTTTGTTCAGAATCTTGGAAGAAGTACTCCATGACTTTGAGAAATTCGATCAAGTGAGTGACACGCTTACAAGAATTCAAGAGTCCTTAGATAGGGCCAACTTTGAGTCCCATGATCTCATTAGGCAAATTCAACAGGTCAAGAGACAGCTCATAAATCTCGAGGATAAGACGAAGAAGTTGAATGTGCAAAGTGACGAAAAGTCAGTCAAGTCTCAAGAAGTGCTAGATAAGCTCAAATTGAATTATGATGAAGCCATCAAAGAACGGAATAAAAAGGACCAAGAACTTCAAAGTCTACGGGACCAAATTTCTGACATCCAAACCGAAATAAAGAGACGGAGAACCGAACTCGAAACTGAAATCAGTAATAGTGAGATGGCAGTAGCGAGATTGAATGCACACTTGAAAGTGTACTTGACGGAAATGAATAAGAAAATCCCATGACCATATTATGTATATTATTGTACTTTTCTATGAATAATGTAAATTACTGTACTTTTTCATAAAGCATAGTGTAAATTACTGTACTATTCTATAAAGAATAATGTAAATTACTGTATTATTCAATTAAAACTACTGTAACTTTTGAAGTTAATCTACACATGCAAGAAATTAGTTAACCTTTTTTTCCGAATCGCTTCGGACCGTCAGTGAATCCTTGGTACTACATGACACAAACTCCTTTTCGTCTCCTTTCGTGGCCACGTCTTTGTCTTTTGGCAATTTTTTGTTGGTGGAAAATAAACTTAGAATTAACAAGGCAGCCGAAATTCCAATCATGAAATAGTAAACGTGATGAAACGATGTCACGTATGCTTCAAGCAAAGGCCGTTGTAAAGACTGAGGCAAATCGTAAATAATTTGTGGGTTTGCAGTAATGGTTTTTGGAGCCATAGAGCTCAAGATCTCGTAATCTCGAGATCCGGGGTCTAAAGAACCAAGGTACCTAGTTATCTCCGATACGGCAGTAGTTTCAAGAATCAATTGTCCAATTACCACTCCAATTACCCCTCCAGTGGACTTACAGAAGTTATTAAAAGCTGTGACAACGATAAGTGACCCCTGGATATTATTGGGCACGTTTAATTGGGCAGAAAGGAGCGTGGCTTGGAAAGACACTCCGGCAGCAATGCCATTGACTACTTGAATACCAAAGTGTTGGCCAAACGTAGATTCCATGGTGAATAACAACAACAATCCACTTCCTAATAAGGAGCAAACACCGCACAACACAAGGGGAATCTTTACTATCCTAATGATTCTCAAGAACACCCCATTCAACACGGCAGTAAGGGAAACGGCCACAATGAACGGAAGCACATCGATCCCACTTTGAAGCGGCAGGGCTCGTTTAATCACCTGGAAGAAAACGGCCAAGTAAATGGAATTTTCCATGAACTGAATAAAACACAAAAACCCACAGGCACACGCCACGGCAATTTGCGGAGTAGTGACGGCTTCTTTGATGATAATAGGGTTTTTGGAGTAGGTAAAGTTGTAAACCGCAAAAAGCACTAACAAAAGTCCTCCAAGAACAAAACACAAAATCACGGCAGCAGATCTCCAGGGAAAATCATTTCCGCCAAACGTAAGGGCCAAAAGTACCAACACAAGCCCAGCACTCAACAACGCCGTACCCAAGTAATCGATTTTTGCCAATTTTGTTCTCAAATCACCTTCAGGTTTGGGTGGATTAAACACAAAGAAAAAGACCACTACTCCAATACCACCAATGGGAAGATTGATATAGAAACACCATCTCCAGGTAGCGTGCGTGGCAAAAGCCCCTCCAATAAACGGACCCAAAGCAGATGCCACGGAAAATGTTACTCCAATCAAAGACATGGTTAACGATCTTTTGGATATAGGCACCACTTCACTCAATATCACCATCACCATGGCCTGTATAGCACCTCCCCCAATCCCCTGTATCACTCTTCCGCCGATTAACATGTCCATACTGGTGGACAAAGCCGCTATCAACGATCCCACCATGAATATGACTAATCCTGCCAACATGGTATACTTTCTGCCAAAAGCAATGGAAATCTTCCCGTAAGAAGGAGCCAAAGTGGCCATGGGTAGCATGTACGCGGACGCCAACCACCCCACCTTGTTAAAGGACCCAAAATCCTCTCCCACCTTTGTTAATAGCGTAGAAATAATAGTTTGGTCCAAAGCCGATGCAAATAATGCCATGACAGTGCTTAACAATGTAAGATACAATTTTGGGCCTGTCAAATGTTGGTCGGTGGCTTTCGACCCATCGCCGGCGTTGCTTTCATGGTACTTCCGTCGCATGGGTTCGTCTTTGGTGTGTACAGACATAGTGCTATGATTTGTTGCATGGAGTATTGTGGCAGCGAAGTCCGGATTTCGTTCGAAAGACTCCGAGGAGGAGTGTGAGGCTAAAAATGAAGAGAATGATACCTGAAAGAGAATGATACTTGAAAGAGAACGATACCTGAAAGAGAAAGGTACTTGAAAGAGGAGTAGAGAAAGGGAAGAAAAAGTGACAAGTCAAAAATAAAAGAGGAAGTTAAACAGTAGAAAAAAGGACTACATCAGTAGAGACACTAAGTAAAGACTAAAATATTAAATCAATAGTACGTAAATACACGAATTGAAATTTCATGGAGGCCCCTTCTTAAGAAACTCCAAGAAGTCCATCTCCGAATCCTCCTCACTCTTGGAGGATTCAATAGTACTTCGTGATAGCTTTTTGTTGGGGGTGGAACTGCCAGAGTTACGCTTCACACTTAAGTTATTACCCGGATTGTAGCTATTCCATGACGACTTGGGAAAGTCTCTTTGAATGGGGGACGTCGACGACGCCGTGGTGTCGGGACCGTATTGTTGGCCCTCAAGAATCACTGGTTCATGTGGATCCACGATGGAGTATTGTCTACTACGTAAAGATCGGCTTGAAGCACTATTCTTTTTTTGTACCGGAGGATGGCTGGTATTTATACTGCCCACAGAATTGCCTCTTGGTTTGTATGGCCCTAAATGTTGCGCCATTTGCTTAGGCGGTGCATTGGTCGACTTTTTACTAGAAAAATCTAATGAGAAGTTCTCAAGGGTGCTTCTAAACTCATCTTCAACCAAATTCCCTTGCAACACATCAGAGAAGTCGTGAACCGGGGCGCTTCCTGAATTGCCAGAATCTAACTTCTCCATCATCACCTCGTTGGAATGGTTGTGGCGCATTTTCTTGATATACTTCGTTTGGAGACGGGCCAAGTTCTTTTCCGTAGGTAATTCGAAAAATGGCATGTTCAAGTCGTTCATTATTCTCCTCCATCTTTTGAAATGGCTCATATCCACGCCAAGATTAGCACTCAACGAGTAGTGTGCTCCTTGACTGGCATGATGACTATGACTCCGACTTTGCCCACGACTTCCATGGCCTGCAGAAGAAGTCGAGAGCCGGGGGTCTCCTTGGGTTGTAGATAGAGACGAGCCGTAAACGGAATGGCCTCCCTCAGATGGGGTCACGAGAAGCAAATTCATTCTGTTGGCGTTATCTCTCTCGAATTTCTGCATCATCGTGTGCTTCCAAGGCTGTTCCCGGTAAAAGAAAACCAAGGAATCCACAAACCCATTCAAAGGCTGCATGAAGGCCCCCATACAGTTGAGCCAATAAATAGGCCCGTGTTCTCTTTCGTAGTTGACTTGTGTGATGTAAAGAATGAAGGGAAATAGCCAGATGAAAATGTAGGCTAGTGGGTAGATAAAAATGGATTTCATCTGCTTTTTGATGACTCTTTGACGTTTCCTGAAACTTTTCAAATTTTCAAGATGGATATCGGTGTGGTTATGAAGGTTGTGAGAGTTATCGTTCAAAGTAGGGGTATCGATAACTTTTGGCGCCGCTACTGGCGCAGGTGTCTCGGCATTATTGGAAAACGCATTGACATCGTAATTGCGAGTAATCTCTTCCTCGGAGTTGAAACTGGGCCCATTGGCTCCATTTATATCGTCCAATCCCCCCACGGTGGACTCTTCGTCTTCATCACTGAAGCTGGAGCTGTGCCGTTCAGTAACATGACTGGCATGCGCTCGTATTGAGGCCTCGGTTTGTCGAGGCAGCAAGTCTTCGTCCTCAGGAATCATCAATTTGGGAAAAAATTGGCCTCGTACAGATATAACAAAGTATTTTAAGGCCGAATAGAAAGACGGCAGTTCATTGGCCATACCCCGTTTCAGTTTGGGGAGAGTGGTGAACACCCCTCCAAGAACTCTTATCTCTTTTATAACATGATAATATATCAAGGAATAGCAGATGAAAATCACAGTGATAATCACGTATCTTGGAACCCAACTGAGCACCATTCTGTACCATACGGGTCTCTGAGGTAAATAACACCAACAGACAAACGAGGAGTATCCCACATCCTTAACAAAAGCCAAACTGGCCAATATTATGGGAATGATAAATGAGGTTCCATAAGTGTAGTATCTATAAGCAAATAACCCACCTTCCGTTCTTCTGCTATGTCCCACCTTGACATTCAAACTGGGGTAGAAAATCAACAAGTAAGTATGAATGGCAAAGGTCAAAATGGCAAAGTCAGCACCCTCAATAGAAACAGCAGTGAAAAATCCCACCACATGACAGAACCGAGCATTATAATAAGAAGTAAAACTGGTCAATACTCTAGTGGGGTACAATAGTAGGATGAATGCCTTAAGGATGTCAAAGAACAACAAAAAAAAGATAAGTTGGTGTCTAAACACTTTCCTCTTGGGGTCTATTGCAAAAAAAAAGTACATGGCAGCCAAACAAAATACAATTGAGGTGGTGGAAGCCGCAATGGCTAGCACTCTTTGTACCCATATTCCGTGGTGCGTAAACTGGTCTATCTGGTTGATAGAAGAATCCGTTCTTGTGAACACGGCAGAAATGGTAGTTTCACTGTTAACGAGGGAAAGGCACCATAGTAGCCCCCAAAAGGGAAAATACAGCAGTCGTGTCATACTGAACAAAGGTGTACTGTAAGGGGCAGGTACACTAAGAAAATCGGCACAAGTCTACTGTAAATGGTATGCCACAGGTAAAAGGGTATATTTCGCTGGTTTTTCGGTTCTCGTTTGGTTGTGAGGTTTGAGTGTCGTTTCCAAAAGCTATTTCCAAGATTCAGATTCTTGTGTATGCAGGGATAGAGGTAAAGGAGAGAAAGGTTTATTTGAGGACGAGGTGCATGCTATTTGAAGAGTACAGACACTACTATTATTCTAAACATTACTTTTATTAGATCATCAAAGCGAATAATCCAAGAGCACCGGTGAGGCCAACACTGACCCTGGAAACACCGTCGGTGAAGCTGGCACTGGAACTGGCACTGGCACTGGCACTGGCACTTGAACTGGCACCGGAACTGGCACTAGGGCTGGCACTGGAGCCGGTTCTGGAAGATCCTGAGTCGCTGGTTTTAGCTTGTGATGAATTTGTCGAGGCATGTGCTCCTGTTTCAGTGGCAGAACTGGCCTTAGCAGAAGTAGTAGCCACACCAGAAGGAGCAGCGGAACTAGCATGAGAAACGGAGCTGGAACTAGAGACTGATCCGGCTTTAGAAACTGAGCTAGAACTTGAAACTAAACCAGCTTTAGTGACTGAACTAGAACTAGAAACTGAACTAGCTTTAGTAACTGAACTAGCTTTAGTAACTGAGCTAGAGCTAGAAACTGAAGTAGAACTGGAAACTGAAGTAGCTCTGGTAGCTGAACTAGTTCTAGTAGCTGGACTAGTGGCAGAACTAGAAACAGAAGTAGAACGAGAAACAGAGCTAGAAACAGCACCTGCAGTCGTACTCGTCCCACTTGTCCCTGCTCCCGAGGCATCAACCTGCAAATCAACTTCCGTGCCGGTACTGTCGGAACAAACCACCAGTGACAACACAATCTTGCTGCCACTAGTACATGCGTAAAAGGCATCAACATAGCTGGACCTCAAGCTGCCATCTTCAACTCCAAAATCTCTCGAAGCAGAATCCTTATCAGCCAAAACCAATCCATCTGGGGTGGATTCAACATATCTCCCATCAGAAACCCGTAAGAAACCAGTTGGTTCCTCTAACGTGAAAACTGTATCTGTTCCTCCACCTACAACCAAATCATTGCCGTCAATTTTGACCGAACCATCAACATTGCCTCCGTTGGCAGTTATAGTGAACAGCTGGTCTGCAACAACTGCAGATAAAATTGTTAACAAAGTAGCGTATTTGAACAACATTGTGGAAAAAAAACCCGGAGAATCTTCTGCTTAAATAATATTCTCGACGAAGCCGTACGCATTTAGGTTTTCCGAATGTGTCATGAATAGTCACTAACGTGGGGGACCTACCCCGAAGTTTAATTGTAGTCTAAATATAACCCAAATTTTGCGAAAGCCCTGTTGTTGTGTAAATAGACATTACTGGTCATTCATTCATATTTCCTCGGTCGAAAATTCACAGGGTTTCTGGGAAACAATAACCTAAGTGAGTTAGCTGAGGGAGTACCCATTATGGAGTACCATTATGGAGTCCACAAATACAAAAATGTGATGTGTGTCGTTTATCGCATTTGTCGTATTCAAATTCGAAGCCACGACAAGCCACAAATGCAACATGTGCTAAGAAATGCAACGAATAAAAATAATCACGAAATGTCACGAAATGAAACAGACTAATTTCAGGTCGAGCTTAAGATCCAAGGTCCCGTATGATTTAATATCGGCAAAGCCGTTGTTGGGTTTCACAGAAAATCAACGTCATATGAATTGCATCTGAAAAGGTGTTTATATTTAGAGTGAAATTGGCAAAAATCAATAAACATTTCATTTCTAAATTTGGTTTTATAGTTCAATAAGTTTTTGCATTTTTATGTAAGTTCTAAAGTTTTAATTTTTATGAGGTTCTAAATGTACTACTTACTTCAAATGCATCTCCTACTTTCGAGCTCTCCACATTTCGCGTCCATCGAAGTTGACCGCATTTCGCTGATTTCATCATATCCTCTGATTCTTCCTACATCTCACTTCCAAAAAGTATAGTGGATATTCTAGTCCAAACTGTCGATCGAATCTTACCATCAACAATCATACTCCTCTTCTCCATTTGGCTGTAAAAAGCCTGTTCGTGTAATTCGATTTCTCTCACTCCGGTAACGAGATCAATCTCACTTGACTTTCTCCATTTCGTCCTTTTTATCACTTTATACCCCACATAAATAGCCAAATCCACAAACAACATAAGGTAACTGAAAAGAAACGTCTCGTAGTCCCAGTTCCCTGGTAAAAACACCTCATAGGTGGACACAAAAATCATGACAAAAGCCAGAACCCCTCCAATGATCGCCACATACGGCTGACCCCATCCTTTGAATGGTAAGGTGTCCCGGCTGATATTCTGAGCTTTCAAGCCAAAGAAGAAACACACATAAATAACACATAAAATAGTAAAGTTCAATAACTGGCACGACGTCACTAAATTTATAATCCAGTTCAACACTTGACTAGCACCTTCTCCCAATTGCAAGAACGATAAAAGTGACCAACATAATGAAATCAACACGCAGTACATGGGAATACCAGTTTTTGTGGTCGCAGTCAAGAATTTGGGTGCAAATCCGTCAAGGGCCACCCCATATAAGGTTCTACTGGAGCAAAAAGTATACGAATTGCCCGCAGAAAATGCTGACGTCACCAACAATACGTTGACGATATGTGGTAAAACGTTAATGCCCAAATTTTGCATGGAAATCACATATGGGGAAGATCCGGCTCCTGGCTTACTTGCTCCTAAAGTTTCCAATAATATAGGGTCATTATATGGGATAACGATACCCACACATAAAGCTCCTCCAACAAAGAAGAATGTTAATCTGTAAAACACCTGTTTGAAAGCAGAAGGTAAAGTTTTCCTTGGATTTACCACCTCTGCTGCTGCACTAGAAACATACTCCGGTCCTGCAAAGGTAAAACATGCTTGGATAAGACAGGCCAAAAACCCTTCAAACCGTCCGAGTTCGCCAGTGGAGATATATTCAGCCATAACCCCGGGGGTGTTCCAATACCGAAACCCATAAACATCGTGTTGTGGGTTTCCTCCCACCATAGTGATGAAACTGTAGAAAATCAACCCTACTGCAAGCACAATTTTTCCTAAACCCAACCAAAACTCGGTTTCTCCGTAAATGGCCACACCAAAAACATTTATCAAGAAGTAAATTACTACCTGTACCGCCAAAGGAATCCCAGGAGAAAAATCGTCTCTCCAGAAATGAAGAATAGAATTCACAGTAACCACTTCAAAGGGAATTTGAGCACAGCACAAAAACCAAAAATTCCACGCCGTCATTACCTCCAAAGCCTCGTCACAGAACCTCCCAGCCATACGCACAAATGGAGAAGCAATGGGCAAATAAGACACATATTCCGCCGTAGATAAGGTGATGCATAAAATTGGACCCGACCAAATTGTAAATGCTAAAAGCAAATTCAAGGGTCCTCCTTTTGCCAATGCTTTTCCTATAGCCACAAATAATGCCGAGCCAATAGTTCCTGAGATTCCAAGCAATTGGATATGTCTACCTCGCAAAGAACGGTGCAACAACTCGGATTTACCATCGCTTGAATTCGTAGATCTAGTGTAGATAGAAGTGTCATCTTTCATTCCGTCCGCTTTTTCCAATTTTCTTTCTATTGCAGTTGGTCCATCCACACCGGCCAGGTCTACGTAATTTTGTGACTTGGGTATTACCGGGACGAAGTTATCTTTCAAAAATTGTGCAAAGGCCATCTCCAAAATAGTGTTAAGCTTTTGAAATAAATCTGCTCCTTTTTTTTTTCATTTAACTAAAAATAATCACGTGCAAAATCTGGGGCACGTCAATGGTGACGATTGAATTATTTGGGTTTTGATTGAACGAGATGAAATGCAAAACCGGATCTTAAACAAATTTGCTGATAAAGTATTACATAGTCTTTAACTGATTTATTTATAGATATTACAATGTCTAACTAACTTGGTAATAAAGTATTACATAGTCTTTAACTGATTTATTTATAGATATTACAATGTCTAACTAACTTGGTAATAAAGTATCACAAGTCTTATAATTTATTATTAAAATCTTTGATTAATTTGGTAATTCAGCATGGTTAGTACAAAAGTGCCATACCGGCTGCAACTGCAACAGCAGCACCCGACAATTTCACAGCTCCAACTCCGTTCTCAGAAGTCAGGTTCTGAATAATAACCGCTTTTGAAGCTTCAGTAAGGTTGGCACACGCCAATCTGGTGTTGTTAGCAAAATGAACAACCACTGCTAAGCCTCCAATATAAGCCTTGCTGCTCAGGTTCAAAGACAAGTATTGGTCAACAAAACTTTTTTGGGAGTCTCCACTCAAAGTACCATATCTACCGCTCAAATCCCCAATTTCCTTTTCATCAGTAGAAGTAGCATTGATGTTTCCTCCAAATGGATTCAAATGTCCCAAGGTTCCAGTACAATTACCATCAGTTGGAACTGGTGCTTCATGCACGTGGTACAAAAATGGACCTCCAGAAGAAGGGAAACCAGACAAATCCACATCAATTTCAATGGACCCATTGGCCAATCCTGTAAAAGATACAGACCCGTCTAATTTGTTGGAAAAATTGGCAGTGTAAACATCTTCAGGGGAATCGTTAGCAAGTGGTTGCACTTCAGCTGAAGTCACAGAAGAAAGTGATAAAACTGATAATGCCGACAAAATAGTTTGATATAATTGCATTTTGGGAGATGAAGAAAACTATGCAAGGAAAATATTCTTAGTTTTATACCAATTTGACAGATTCCTGACGGCATGGGAGTGTCCCGGGAAGATTGTTGGTTACCAATAAGGTAATATCACGGTTACGAGCCCGGTTAACAATAGGACTGCAGCCTTCGCACATAATTTTGATTGGTTATCTTTTTCATCAATCCTTTTGTTGACACATCCTTTGTCTCGTAAGAAACGAATCCACAATTACGAACCACATAAAGGTAATAGCCATTGGTACTGTTGTTAGCCATCAGGGGAATATCATTCCTTCTGGCTGGAGATTTAATGTTGGTATATGCAGACTCCTGTTGACTTAGACCAAAATGACAGTTCAGAAATGAAAATCCCCACAAATAATAGAATCCCGGGACTTGAGCCCAGTAATTGCACTGTGCCCTGAATTAACCGGACCGTGCCTTGAATTAGACGGAAGGTACCATGTGTGATTTTTCGATTTTCTGTAAAAAAGCATTAAATGTGCGGATTTGCTCTCTTCTTATATTAGTTAGCATGAGCAAATTTAGGTACCGCAATCGTGTGCTGTTTATGTGCTATGTTGGAAACACGTCACTAACCTCAACCTCCGCACAAAAACAGCCTTAAAAGATCGAGCTTGTACTTGCTGCGATTCAAAGCTGGCTAACTTTTTATCGTATTACTAATTCGCAAGTACAAAAAATCCGTGCAAAACCTGTAAAAAAACTAAAACATTATTTTGTTACAATGTATATTCCACTTCTAGGCCGATTATC
This sequence comes from Yamadazyma trypodendri, assembly GCA_030572515.1. Classification (NCBI taxonomy): domain Eukaryota; kingdom Fungi; phylum Ascomycota; class Pichiomycetes; order Serinales; family Debaryomycetaceae; genus Yamadazyma; species Yamadazyma trypodendri. The sequence continues at coordinate 73,875 of JAJMAI010000033.1, read as the reverse complement.
CATATACGAGTACCCCATATTAATCGTGAGTTTCACTTTGGCATGGTTGGAATTCGTGGCTGTGTTCATTACCAACATGTTACCTAGTGCCGTTATTAATGGGTGCACGTATGCTGTGACTAAGGTGTATAATTTATTCAACATCGCGTTGTACACCAAAAACGAGCAAAAGCGGTATCAATACCTCGATAAAACCGAACATGCACGTGTTGATGATGCCTCCTACAATTTAATGAGACAAATCATGTACTGTGAGGATATAAACCAGTTAGCTGAAGTATTTGGCTATGAAATCGAAAACCACTTGGTGCGTACAAAAGACGATTATTTATTAAATATCCACCGACTCCAAAAGTCTGGTGGCCATAGAAGGCCCAGGAACGGGAGGGTGGTGTATTTGCACCATGGATTGTTGATGAGTAGTGAGATTTGGATGACTAACGTGCATAAACAGAATCTACCCACGATTTTGTATGAATTGGGCTACGATGTGTGGTTGGGTAACAATCGGGGTAACAAATACTGTCAGAAACATGTGTTCAAAAACACCGATAGCCGTGGTTTCTGGAACTTTTCTCTCGACGAGTTTGCATTGTTTGACATTCCTAACGTTATTGATTACATTTTGGACATGACCCATACGGAGAAACTCACTTATATTGGTTTCAGTCAGGGAACGGCCCAAGCTTTTGCTAGTGTATCTATCAATGAGGATTTGAACTCTAAAATTGATAGGATAATAGCCATAAGTCCTGCTACAACTCCACATGGATTATATTCCAAGTTTTTGGACATTTTTATCAAAGCTTCTCCAAATATCATGTATTTGTTATTTTCCACGAAAGTGCTAATGCCTTCCATCAGCTTCTGGCAGAAGATCATGTACCCTCCTTTGTTCAATACGTCGATAGATGTGTCGAATTACTTACTATTTAACTGGAAGTCAGATAATATTAACCGGATTCAAAAGCTTTGCAGCTATTCTCATTTATACTCCACCACTTCGGTGAAGGTTGTGGTGCACTGGTTCCAAATAATCTCCAGCAAAAACTTCCAAATGTACAAAGATTCAAATTATCTTCCTATAAGTTATCCTTTGAAAAATATCAAGGTGCCCATTGATTTAATTTATGGTAATAAGGACTCGTTGGTGGATATAAATGTTATGGTGAACCAATTACCCCATCATTCTACCACTTGCATCGAGGTTGATGGCCATGAACACCTTGACAATATCTGGGGTGATAATATCAACGACAAAGTGTTTAATCATGTCATAGCCTGTATGACCCCTCAGAAGAACGGGACTGTTGCTAATGGTGGTGCTTGATTGCATTTGCCGTCGTGCATGAACCAAATGTCATGGAGCTGCAAAACATTTTGCGACCTTCACCAATGTTAATACTGGAGTTATTACTCAGGTGTTTGACCTTTGAAGCATGTCTGGAGGTTTCTGGGCTGCTTGGCACATTCACCAGAGCTCTGTGGATCGGATCATGTTAGAAAAATACCCTTGATACGACGAATTTTGAGAACATGACGGATTAGCCGATGTCGAGAACCAAACTTCAAAGCACCTCAAAAGGATCTACGAGTTATCAAAGTCAACTTGTAGTCATGTCTCTATTTTTACCATTCTTCGCTTTCAAGACAAATTAACCTGTCTTATCTCAGACTTTCTAATATACGCAATTTTATGACACAAAATAAAAGCTGCAAATAGACACGACTTGAACCAGTCTGCAACAACGAATAGTTTACGAACCTCGATTTACAAGCAGCTTAACAAATCCAAAAAAAACCCAAGCTGCAATTCCGTCCTTACCATTCCATTACATGTTTGCTCTTGTACACCCGTTCTTCTGTACCTGTTCTGATGTACGCACACCGTCTTACTAAACCCCTCAAGTCTCATTTGGTGTCAGTCTGCCTCATTTTTTTCAATTTTGCGACAAATAAAGAAGCAAAAAAAGTTACTTGACATAACAAGATTAAACCATCGTCAAGTGTCAAATTTGTTCGCCAGGTGGAGCATTAAATTGGACGTCGAGTCATCATGTCACAGAACTCGCCTAGTTTGCTACCAGATGCTCTTTTGGAGTTCGTCAGTGACCATAATTCGCAGGCATCTGGATTAAACCAATCTGAGACGACTTATGTGGACCCAATTTTCAAATATCTACACAAATTACAGCCCCATATACCCACTGTATTCACAGAAAGAACTGATTCATTAAGTATGGATGAGTACTCGGCTCAGTTGTTGAATTTGTTGACGCTTTTGCTGGAACGGGTGGAGGATGGCTTGCAACCACAAACTGCTACCAGTGGTGATGATAGGTCACATCCAAGGCTGTCACCTCAAAATCACAGATCCTCCGCTTCCTATTTGTTTCGATCCTCCAAAAGACAGGTCGAATTAAGTCTTTTTGAATTATGTTTTTCGATCCCCAATACTAAACCGGATGCTCCCAATAAGAAATATCCTGACGACTATCTATCCAAGGTATTGATTGTTAACTTTGAGGTGATGTACAAATTCAACTTGACATACGGAAACTTAACCCTTACAAACCATTTAAATAAGTTTCTTGTAAAGTTGGTGTATTCGTTGCAATTTTGGGAAGTGTACCATCTAATTCACTATTTACCCAATCTCCGAAACTATTTGTTGCTTTTAGATTTCCGGGTTCACGATACTTCATTCGGGGTGTTGATACTACCACCAGAAAATTACTTGGTGAAATCCATGTATCAAGGATTCCAGTACCCTTTCCCATATCCATTTTACAATTATTCCTACCATCCATTGACCGAAAACATCAACCAAAAGTACTCAAAAATCCGCCTAAAACCTTATGTTGATATAAGCTTGAAAAACCACACAAGTTATGGTCGGGAGAGGCGCAACTCCATTATCTCCAGCAATAGATCTATAAAATCCGACTTGATGGAAGCCCAATTTTCCAACAAGAAGAGAAAAAGAAGACATACCCCTGTAATGGAGGATGAAGAATTGGAGCAAGAAGGGTCTTCAAAGAAACAGCCGCAAAGATTGACGAGAAGCAGTGCCCTTTCAAGAGTTAAAGGACGTATGGAGGAAGTTGAAACTGCTAAAGAAATAGAGGCCTTTCAATCGCAGCCACCTGCAAAGCCACTGAACGATGACCAACTCAAGGACTTAGGGTCTGGTGGTACTATTTTACCACCTCTTAACTTGACTCCTGGTCACCCATCACATTCGCACAACCACGTCCTTCATCAACCTCTCTTGCAGATGCACCAACCCTCCTCGCAAACTCCTCCCAGTACAGGCCCATTCGTGAATACATTGTCACAACCAGGGACAGGAACTTCCGATACCCAGTTCCCGAGACCAAATATTCCTCCCGCTACCCAGCTGTCTCCTTTGGACCAGCACCCACCTATACAACATGCAGAACAACCAGCAGCTCAGGTATCTGGTCAAACGCCACCTGCACCCCAACAGTTTCCAATGAACTTCCCATTTCCTTTAACGTCGCAGCAGTTCAATTACTTAAGACCCTTACCACCGCCGCCAATTAATTATCAAAACTTGTACGGGTTGCCCCAAATGTATGTGACTCCATATTCACAATCATACATGTATGGCAACCAATATCAATATCCGGTTATGTATCAGCCGCCTGCCCCAGTAGAAATGTCACAAGCTGTAACTAGTGCAAATCCAGGTGGGACTAACGACCAAACGAATAGAAATGTTACATTTATGCAGTCACAATATCCCCAAGAGCAGACTCAGCCTGCAACCGGTGCTAATACAATAGAGCCCGCAACCGGTGCTAATTCTTTGGCGCCCACAGAACAGGCCCAACCCTCCATTGAAGATAAGAAAGAAAATGCAAGGACTGAGAGGAGCAACATTCAAGAACCAATAAAAGCACTTTTGAATGCGAGCCTGAACCAAGAAAAGCACCCCCACACTCCTTTCGTGGATCAGGTTCCTTCAGAAAAGCCTGGCCACTCCACCACAGATATACAAAACTCAAAAAATTTGCAACCTTCACAAGAAGCCATTGCAGCTGCCATAGAGGCCAGATCCAATCCTTCCATACAACCATCGGAAAATGTTACAGAATTGGGCAACCAAGAAGATACGGGCTCGTCTAGTGAAGAATTTAGTGACGATGAGCTGTATGAAAAAGGTATAAGAAACCCATTTGGTTCTGCAAAGGGTCAGAAATTACGCCCCTCTGTCATTCACCAGTGCCATTTGACCGATCCTGCAACACTCGGACCTTGTCTCAAAATTTTCTATGGCAAGAACGAGCTTTTAAGACACCAAGAGTTTGTTCATGCCACCAGAAAGCGCATCTATAAGTGCATTTATTGTCCAAAAATAAGCTCAAAGGTTCAGAGTTATCCACGGCATGACTCCTTGGCCCGCCATATACGAAGAAAGCACGGAATCACAGGAAAAGAAAACAAGTTGGCTGTCAATCATGCAAAAGATAACGTTGTCATTGTGGATGATCCAGGTAAGATCAATCTGGCTGATTTACTAAAATTAGCTACCAGTCCACTTCCGCATCCTGACTTTCTAAACCCCGATTTCACTTTGCGGGCTAATTATACAGGATTCCTCCTGTTCAATACCAGGGACAGACTGGGCCAAAAATCAAAGGCCGACGATGATGATGATGATGATGGTGATGAGTTAGACTACGAAAGAAGAGACCTGAAAACTTCACGCTTACCTAAGTTCCGCAATTATGTGTATACTCAGCCTGAATCTCCAGGACCCGGACAACCACCGTCTTTTGGTACACAACAGGTTTCGCTGCTCGGCAAGCCGGCTTCAGGCTTGGGTGATAACACTCAGTCTCCCACAATCCCCCAGAAAAATCTCAATAATAGCCTCAATTATGTCGTGTCGTTCCCCTATACGCATGATATGAAGAAAACCGACCAAGACAAGGCCGAGAAAGAAAAAGAGACAGAGTCACTGGATCAGTAGATATAGTTAATACATGTGCAATAGTTAACGCATCCGTCGTGTATCGACCAATAATGTTTTTTGCAGTAAAGTGGCCGCGCGTGTCGATTGCTAAAAATTGCAGTCAAAACAAATCCTATTTAAGAAAGGCGACACAAAAGGAGTTTTTGCATCTCGACTTCCACTGGGAATTACCTGTCGCAACAGCAGAAAATAGGTCTGCTGGAGAAACTCAAAAACGAAATACCAATAAATCAAGCAAGTTAAAGTGTGCCAGTGGTTTTTTGTATTTTCAGGCATTCTTATCGTCTTTTGCTGCCACCAACAGGTACCAAAAAAAATAGCTAGTTGCGTATTCGTGTCGAAATTAGTTTTGCAACCGCACACACGAGACCAGGATTAAAAAGAGAGTTGCTTGCTTTATTGTAGTGGGATAAGTCATGTTCTCTGTCTCACAAAAACAACTGGTTTTTGCTTTCCTTACATCTTGATCGTCTTTTACTATATCACGCCAACCATGGAATTGCAAAAAATTGTCGGTTTTGTGTAACATTTTTCTCAACTGTTCTCATTTTTTTCCATTTTTTTGCCAACCGAGAAAAAACCCAAGAAGGCATAACATCTTTCACTCCGAAACACCAGTTTGCATATTCTTGATCACACACCGGTGCTATTGAGTTCCCTATTCCATCTGTTCATTAAATCACCACGAAATTTGCTAGGTGTTTGACTTTGTTTCGGTTTTATTGAAGGCTGAGTCTCCCATTTTTTTCAACCATTTCCCCCTGGATTTTGTGTGGGTTTTGTGGACACAATTGCAATTATTGAAAAAACGGTATTTACCCACGAAAACAGGTATGTCAGTGGAAACTTTGAGAAATCTGGACGATTCCACCGATAATTCAAAACCGTCCCTCACATCCTATCATAACATGGCAGATTATTTGCAAAAAGATGGTCATTCTAACTTTTCTTCTACTACGGATATTCCATTCATCGAGAGATTGATGCATGATGGTGACTTGGATAAAGACAAGGTGGTGCAGTTATTGGCTTTGGGCCATCCCAAGAATATTGTGCAATATAGTGAGCATATTTATAAGCTACTATCAATATTGCATGAACATGAGCATTTATTGAGCAGACAGTTTGACCTATTAAAAACAAAATTATTTGACTTGTATGATAAATTCCGGGCATATCAGACACTGAATGATCCCACCAAGTCTACCTTGTACTTGGTGGTAGAAAAGAATTTCGATGTCTTGATTAAGGTATCAGTGGATAATGTCAGCTTAGCATTATCTACAAAATCGATACGATTTCTAACCGAAGTGATAATGGCTTTAAACTACTGGGAAATCTACAATTTATTGACTTGGAAACCCGCCATTTATCACTTTTTGACCATAATAGAGTACAATTTGAACGAGTGCTACATGAAATTCATTAAAGAGTACAAGAATTTCAATTACCAACAGAGTCTTATCAATTTCAACAAAGAAAATGTGGGCAAGAGATCAAACAGACTAATTGACTCCTTTGTAAACGAATCTGGAGAAGAGGAAGATTACTACTCGGTAGATCATGAAAAAGAAGGATTCGGTAGGAGAAATGGAAGGTCCAACTCCGTCAATTCTTCCGCATCACATAATTCGTACTATGACGGTGATAGTGGTGTAGATGGACAGTCTTCCCTTTATGCCAATGCAGAAGATGGCTCGACTGGTCTAGTCGTGCAACATATCGGACCCACTAGCCAATTAGTCAATGCCAGTGGAGATAGAATCAAACCAGGTTCTTCTGGGAAGTTCATCAATAATGACGTGAACTCCTTGGCTTTTAGAGACATCAAAAGAGTTGCGGCAAAGGTCATTAAACCAATAGGAGCTCGGTTGTCTTCTAAATCGTCCAATTATGATCCAGATGTCATCCACGAGTGTCAATTGTCTTCAGCTGATGAACCAGGAAAAGCATGTCTCAGAAGATTTTCAAGGAAATACGAGTTGATTAGGCATCAAGAAACGGTTCATTCAAAGAAAAAGAAGTTATTCAAGTGTTTTGTTTGTGTTAAACAAAATCCGGGGATTGGTCCAAGAATTTTTACAAGACATGATACTTTAGCAAAACATATAAGGGTGAATCACAAAATCTCTGGTAAAGAAGCCAAATCCGAAGTGGCATTTTCCAAGAAACATGCGGAAGTGGTTGAAGAAGGTGATATTACTGTACATGTGGGTAGAAGAAAGACCAAAGTGGATTTCGAATTACGTGCTCATATGGAGAAGAAGAGAGGAAGTGACGGTGAATTTGAGTATTCTGAGGGTGAAGAAGGCGAGTTTGATCAAAGGAAGAATAGTATTGTGGTTGACGAAGAAGACGACATGATGGATGAAGATACCATGCAAAGTGTGGTTGATGAGCACTCCATGACACCGGATCCTCCAGCCAGTGTGGTAAACTTTGAAGCTGTTCACGAGCCTGTTGTGCATGGGCCTGTGCCTGCGCCTGGACCTATACCGGTGTCCCTGGTGCCCGCGCATGGTCCTGGGCCTGTGCCTGCGCCTGTGCCAGAATATCCTACACAAATACCTTCTTCTCAACTACCGTATTCTTCCCAAGCGGATTCTCAGATGCAACCATCCACTACCCCATCATCTCAATTCACATATGCCAGACCACTACCTCCTTTCCCTGACTTGCAACCAAAACAAAACGATCCCCAGAGCCCGCCCCAATGACCGATATATTCTACGTTTTTGTCATAGGCTGATTTATTATACATACCTTTAATGTAATATACAGTACAATACCTAGCTTACCGTCTTAAAATCCTTGCTCAAACTCTATTTGTTTCGAAACTTCACCTCTTGTTTCTTCACTTAAAGTACCAAGAACCTCTTTGGGCACGGATTTCAAGTCTGTGAATTTTCTCCTGATATCCAGAGTCGACAATTTTGTATCAAACTGAAGGTTTTCACTATCCAGCACTTTCAGTATTTCGTATTTTGTTGGCTGAGTACCGACAGGGTAGAAAGTTAAGCCTGTATAAACATCTCTAACCCCACCAAACGACTGACTCCGCAGCTCCAACAATCTGGAATTAAATTCACGAGTTTGTAACGCAATTTGGTACATCCAAGTAGGATCACTCTGGTAACTAACCAATGCCGATCCTGATAAAACTGAAGGCTGGACAGGAAGAGCCACTTCGGCACCATTATTTCTCATGTTGAAATTGTAAAGTTCTGTTGGATCAGCATATTCACCTTCAACATCGCCGTTATCTCTGGCTTGTTGTTCCCAAAAATCATCGATGACTTTTCTACCATTTTCTAAGATTTTAGCACCAAATTCACGATATATCAGTCGAGCAGTGACAAGGTTAACAGAACGGCCCTTGTATGAGTTTGGAATGATATTACGATCAATCAAGTCCATTTTCTCTTCGTTGGTGCACACTTTCTTGAACAATCGAGTGTGGGTTTTGAATAACAAGTAGGAATCTCTAAATCCCACCAATCTGGCTGGTTCTGTGGATACCATGTACTTTCTATCACCCTGTCCCAATACGGTGAACATCTTATTTATATATCTTCTGCCACCCTTTAAATTTCCATCGGCATCGACTTTTTCGCTCACATTGGGATCTTCATCTTCAACAACAAGTTCGTCATTGACGATATTCAAAAGATTACCATCTTCATCGTAGTATCCCCCATCTTCACTTAACACCAACTTCATTCTCTTTCTTCCCCGCTTCTTGGGTCCTTTTCTCTCGGGCTTGATACGAACTGGACCCGGGGCCCCTTCTTGCTGTTCCTGTTCTTGTTCTTCTTCCTCTTCGTCGTCTTCTTCTTCTCCTTCTCCTTCTCCTTCTTCTCCTTCTTCGTCGTCCCCTCCTTCCTCATCATCGTCCGATACGGCCGGTGCGCTGATTTCTCTGGCAGACCTGCTACGCTTTCTTGTGATAGGCTCGTCTACATCTTCTTCATTTATCACCGATTCGTCGTTGACGTCTTCGTCTTCCTCGCCATTCTCGCTGTATTCTTCATCATTGCCTTCAGGATTCAAATCTAAACCTGAGAAATCCGCTCCACGAGACGCAGCGGCTCGTCTCCGGCTTGTGGGAGAATGTGTAGGCGATTGCGTGCTGTGTCTAGTGGTACGTTTAGGAGCCATCTGGACTTGATATTTGATCAACTGTTTTTTTCTGCGCGTTGACCCAGAAAACCGGGTCGTGTACTACTCAAATGACTATTTATTAGGTTGCAAAGGTTAACGTATATACATGGAAAAGAAGATGGTTTCAGGTAGCTGGTTCTGGAATATCACCTCTATCGCCTTGAAAGGGTGGCTTACTGTCCAAATACTTATCAAACGCATCATTTTTTTCGGGGAAAGGCCTCTTACCTAATAACTTGATCATATCTTGTCTTGTAATGAACTCTTTCCTCAATAACTCATTAGCAACAAGTATCACTTCCTTCTCCTTGGATTTCAAAAGTTCTGTACATTTGGCGTAGGCGTCTGTAACTATTCTTTGGATTTCTTCGTCAATAATCTTGTTGGTCTCATCACTAAATGGTTTTGTCAAATTATCTTGAGATCTAGTATCAGCATAGTTTATCATTCCAATTCGAGGGGACATACCGAATCTCAATACCATGGATTGGGCAGTTTGTGTGACCTTTTTGAAGTCATCATGAGCACCCCCGGTGACAGACTTGAAGAACAATTCTTCAGAGACTCTACCACCCAAGGTCATGATCATTCTGTCGGTAAGTTCTTTGGTGTTCATAAGGTATTGATCTGGGGGTAAATATTGCGCATAACCCAACGTACCGGAACCTCTGGGAACAATCGACACCTTTAATAACGGATGGGCGTATTTCAAAAACCAACCACAGATAGCATGTCCTGCCTCGTGGTAGGCAACGATTTTCTGTTCCTCTGGAGAAAGCACTTTGGACTTCTTCTCAATACCACCAATGACTCTTTCAATGGCCAATTCAAAGTGCTTGACTTCCACAGAAGTGTCATTGTATCTGGCCGCAATTAATGCAGCCTCGTTACAAACATTAGCAATGTCAGCTCCGGAAAACCCAGGGGTCAATGCTGCTAACCGTCCGGATAAGTCATGGTCAACACCTTCTTTCAATTTGATCTTCTGCAAATGAACATCGAAAATCTCTTTACGGTCACTTAATTCTGGGTTGTCTATGGTGATATGCCTATCAAATCTTCCTGGTCTCATAAGAGCTTTATCCAAAATATCGGGTCTATTGGTACCAGCTAACACCACCACGTGGTCGGAGGACTCGAAACCATCCATTTCCACCAACAACTGATTCAAGGTGGTTTCTCTTTCGTCATTACTTCCACTAGCATTGCCTTTAGATCTGGCCTTACCAATAGCATCGATCTCATCAACAAACACAATGGATGGGGCATTTTCTCTTGCAGTCTTGAACAAGTCCCGAACTCTAGAAGCACCCACTCCAACAAACATTTCCACAAACTCCGAACCAGAAACAGAATAGAAAGGCACATTGGCTTCGCCAGCAGTGGCCTTGGCGATTAACGTCTTACCTGTACCAGGGCCACCAGATAAAATAGCACCTCTGGGAATCTTCGCTCCTAACTTTTCGTACTTGTCTGGATTTTGCAAGAATTTGACAAATTCCATCACTTCCTCTTTAGCTTCAGTCATACCGGCAACATCCTTGAATCTGATTTTCACTTCTGCTTCTTGGTTGAATTTCTTAGCATTAGACTTACCAAATCCCATGGGTCCATTCATTCCACCCATATTTGCCGCTTTTCTACCCATATAATAAATGGCTGCAAGGAACAAAACAGTGGGCACAAAGTTAATTAAAAGCTTAGCAGTTGAGCCTTGTGTGGTATATATCACGGGGGTACGAAGGGATTGATCGATCTTCAATCCATCTTGGACATTTTTCAAAGAGTTTTCAAACGATTCAACTGAACCGATGGTGAAGTAGTAAGACCCAGGATATTGAGACTTTCCTAAATCATTCAATTCAATGTTAACAGTTTTATTGTTAACAACAACCAATCTAGCTACCAAGTTCTTCTCCAAAAACTCGGTGGTGAACTTCTGGAACGTTGTTTCCACAAAAGTGTCGTTGTATACCGAGAATAAAATGAAAATGACAATACCACCGTAAAGACCGATTGCGAATAGTCTTGAGGGGTTGAGGTTGAATTCGAATTCAAATAATGGCCCCTTGCTGTTCTTATTAGTGTTCTTTTTGCCGTTATTGGGTTGAAAGTTTGTCAGGTCGTTCTTGGAACTTTTAGCGGATTTACCGTCTTTATTATTTTTGAACAAATTACCATAAAATGTGGACAATTTGTCTTCGATTTCGTTCAAGCCCTCTGTGATGTTTTGAAATTTGGCATACTCTCTGGGACATATGGTACAAGTCTTAACGGAACCAGCAGGTCCGAAAGGTACATCTGACATAATTTTGAACAAGTCAAACCAACTTTCAACCACCTCCTTAGTAGTAGATACCTCTTCTGCGGTTGAATCAGCGATGGCAGACAAAAGACTATCATTTTCAAGATCATCTATCTTAACAAACTCGGAAAGCATGACTTGTACCTTGGGATCATCAAACTTTAACTCTTCCAAAAACGTCAAGCCATTAGCCAAATCGTGATAAATATGGAAGTAGTATAACATATCCTCCTTTGATAAAGGAGCAAGATTAGGGTAGTTGGTCTTGAACTCTTCTTCCAACTCATTGAGAAGTATATTCGGGTTTGTGATGGATGATTGAGAGTATTTATCACACTCCCTAAGGAAAGCGTTCAAGTTAAATGCAAATTGAATTTTTAACTCATTGATGTATGCCAAATCCGAAGCGTCCTTAGTAAGTTTCACAGTTGGCGTTTTAAAGTCCGAATTTTGCCATTCCTGAGCTTGGAGCACCTTGGCTTCCTGTTTCGTTAACTGTGCCTGTAACCGAAACTTCTCTATTATATTGGCGTTTTTAACCTGTTCTCTCAACTGTTTTAGTTTCTTGATCTCATTATCCATATTTCTCCTTTTCTCGTTGTTATCGGACGCCTGCAAAGCATGGCGAGTAGCATGGAGCGATCTCACACCAGCCACTTTCCAGGGCGTCACGAGACCGACGCTTTTCTGGGGAAACCTTCGTCTTATTATAGACAACATAGGTAGCTTTGAAAAAATGTTTGCCCTCAATTGAGTGAGGTTTTGAATGGCCCAAAGTCGTGTACAACACGATATACATGCAATATTGCAAGAGGTGATGGAAGTAGGTTTATGGGCATGGTTCTGTAGTTTTGAGCGGTTGTGTGGGTTGTTTAATAGTTAAAGATAACAAAGACGACTTTTTGTGAAATATAATTTGCACTAGGTATCTGCAGCAGCCCAGCTTTTTGCAACATCTATTTGCTAAGAGGGAATTATTCAACGACTATTTGCCAAGAGAGAATCATTATTATTCAACATCTATACTCTTGTACAGACTTCACATTAAACTAAAACTATTTAAGACTGGTGTTGCACCTCCTCTTTGACATCACGAATGGTAACTTCTTCGCCATCTGCCACCGGATCACCAAATATCTGACCAATCTCTTCCAAGGTTACATTCTTGTGGATCCTGGTTTCAGGGAAGAAAGAGTACACTACCACCAATTCAAATGCCAAGTAACATGTCCAGACAATATAGTATTTCCAGTCGATAGCCTCCAAGGCCACTGGATTGACGTACCCCTGGAAAATCAACGCCACATTCTGCACCAATCCAAAAAGATTCAAACCCTTGGCCCTATGTGTGTATGGTAAGACTTCCGTGGCATACACAAATGGAAGACCGTTGAATCCAATATTATAAGAAGTGTAAAATAAGAACACGAACGCCAATACTCCGTTGGCCAATGACCGGGGATATCCCCTTTGCGACGCTAAAGCAGAAAGGAGTGTCCACATGGTGTATGAAATCAAACATAACGTCAAAGATGTCAAAAACATGGTTCTTCTCTTGAATCTGTTGGACACAGCTGCTGCCAGCATTGCTACCACCCAGTTGAACAGCATAAGAATTCCGTTGATCTTCAATTGCTCCTGAGCCTCAGTTATACCAATGGACGCTAACACCTTGTTCAAATAAAACGCAATCAAGTTACTACCAGACATCTGCATCAACAAAGGGCTGAACACCACTAAGAAAGTTCTCTTTCTAAAATTTTTCAATTTGACGAAATCCCAGTAAGATGACTTGGTGTTTAAGTTTTCCAACTCAATGGCCGTCTGGATCTCCTTTAATTCACAAGCCACTAATGCTTTATCCATAGGGTGATCGGAGAACCCAATGTGGTATGTATTAAGCATAAGTTCTGCCTTTTCATACTTGCCTCTAGCTACCCAGTATCTTGGACTCTCGGGCACGAAATAGAGTAGAGAAACATGCACAAGAGGGGCAACTCCCTGCAAGTAACTAGGGATTCTCCATGACGAATTGTTTGGAGAAAGCAGATTAGTCCCGTAAATAATCCAAGCCGACACAAATGCCCCCACAAACCAACAAGTATTATAGAAGCATGTGGCCACAGCTCTGTGAGAAGGGAAAGCAATTTCGGACATCAATGAAGGGGTAGCCACAAGCATGAACCCGTTACCGAACCCCAATAAAATTCTAGAACATAAAAAGAAGGCATAATTGGTGGAAACACCCTGCAACACCGATCCAATAATCATGATGATATCACCAAAAAAAAGACCCCCCCTACGACCAAATCGATCGCACAAATATGGTGCCAAAGGTAACGAAAGAAGAGCTCCGAAAATAGTAGCATTGGTCAAGGCTCCCAACTTAACCGAATCGTTTAGGGGATTGAAATACAGCTGCCATGCATCCACACTTTGCAACCCATTCAATAACGCAGTATCATAACCATTATTTGTACTTGCCAAAGTACAGTACAACAACCAAAGATTTAATTTTATCAAATGTGGTGTCTTGTACCACTTTATCTCGGGTCTGATGTAGCTTTCTGCTGTTTCCAGACTTTGGTGGAAATCGGAGTTTTTCTCTTGAAGGATCGAAACATTTTCCACTATGGGAATTTTTGCGGAACTTGGCTCTTCCATGACAATGTACTAGTGGAAATGAGTGGATACCATGGGTTTTATATGGATGCAGCATATTATGGATACAGCATTTCCCCACCTTTCCTGGATCATATATTTTGTGGAGTACATTGGGTTAGGGCCCACACCATTGTAGTCGATGAATCATCGACCCTGAAATCGACTGAATAATCAGCCGTATATATATGGTTTGTTGAACAACCAATGAGTACGGGATCTGCAAAAGAGGGGGGCAACCAAAGCGGAGCTCATTTCGGTTGTCAAATTGGTTTGAAACATCCCAATTAGGACAAGAATCTGGACTGCCGCAATATATTCGGGGCTCATGCCAAAAACTCCGGTAAGCATAGTAACTACGTCAGCAATATTGGAAACGTGGACAAACTGCATGGGGTCACAAACCGGATATGGGTTGTTGTCGTTCTATGAGTTTGCTGGGCTATGTATGCTTTGTTTCAGTATTCTGATTGGTTTATCTGGGGTCCTAAAATCCGGCCATGCAGCTTTTCAAGGGCCATCGCAGTGGTTGTGGGGTAGGGGGGATAATCTGAATTATGGGCAGATAATGGGCCGACCATAGTGCGTAGTTTGGTTGGTTTTGTGCCGATTGTACTGCCTTGCCTTCAAGACAGAGGAGATGGTTCTGTGGAGTTCATAAAAATTTCGATAAGTATAAGGTGTGCAATAGCTGTGACTTGCCGGAAATTACTCGGAATTCCCAACTTGTGGGTGTTTTTGATTGTAGAACTGACGTCTAAGAATACACAAATAAGTCTGGATAGATCCCTCAATAGTGTGTCATCTGTATTAGTGTCTTGTCTAGCTTTGAGCTCCATTTTTGTCATAGCATATTCTGTTTTTGAAACTTCGTGAGTTAAAAATCGACCGAGTCTGGGGAAACATTGAAAAATGAATGCCTCCTCATCTTCCTGGTGATTCCATATGTCCTCGGCTAAACGGAAACATGTTCGAACCTATATCTGGTTAAAGTTTGAGAGCCATTCCTGTTCCACTCTATCGAGAAATAGCGTTATTCCATCAGGAATTGTAAAGTTTCAATTTTGGGCCAAGTCTCGCTGATTCACGAACAAACTAGAGCTACGGTGTTTCCTCTTTTGGTTCTATCTTGGGTTCTCACTGTAGCTGATCAATGCATGCTACCATGGACTGGGTGGCGGATATTTTGCAACTACTTGAATCAATGAAAATAAATGGACCATTACAAAGACGAGCATGTACATCCCAATAAAAGGTCGGCGACTGGTATTCAATTCCAAAATTCCATCTTTGGGAATTGGCGAACTCCGTTTTTAAAAACATCTGGTCCAACATACACTAATAACCGACGAAGTCCTGAAATAAGAAAAGACCATTTAAAACAGTCTCATGATGTGTCAGCGTCAACTGTCCCGCATGTGGTGCAATACAAATCCTCTCTGAAGGTAGTTCGTGGATGTGTTTCGTATAGCAGCGGTGACAGTGAACTTAGTAGCCTCTTGGTTTAGCACTCAACACAGTTTCATCTGGCACCATTATATCATATAAAATTGGCTGCAAATTCCTGATTTTTGAGCTAGTCTGGAGTTAGGGTAGATTGTCGATAAGCCACTGTAGTCAAGAAAGCATTAAGATCTTCACCCACCTTCAATCTCAAATATTCACCTGTCGACTTCTTCATTAAGGGAAGCGACAAGTCCACTCCTGAGACCTCTGCAAGAATACCATTTATCGGGTAATAACAGGATGATTGAGCCCTTGAGGCGTGGTGGACGCCTCCTATGGTATCCGGAGATTGGGCCGTGAAGTTGAGCAAATGCAGGCACCGATGTAAATATATACCTCGGGACTAGCCATGCAAAAGTATGCAATGTGTACTGTGAACTGTCCCGGTCCGTGTTGGATTACATAAATTTCCTATTATAGCTCTAGGCTGAGAATAGGTCATGCAGTCACTATCACAAGATGGTAACGTACACAGGGTTTTAAGTCCTGGTGCACATGTGTCAAAGATGAACTTATGTTAGTAAGTTGTGCTTGTTAGGTATTATATAGTTTGTTTTGGAATACATGATCTGTCTATAATGTGTTGAAAGCATTCTATAATTTTGTGAATACTTGATATTTGTAAAAAAACGTTGTATAATTTTAACCCCAGGATGATCTATCATTTATATAATGTATAAATGGATTCCGGGTAACACTTTGTTGTTTGACGTGTACTGATCTCTCGCTAGAATGGTCTCATGCGACACCCCATCAAAATGCTTAAAGGTGCGTCTTTACCAGTTCTTTTTCGCAAAAATGGCTGTGAAAAAATAAGATTTTTTAGGCATTGGTGTATATATGCTAAACGATCGAGGCATCTGAGGTTAAATAAAGCTGCCAAACACTGTTTGCACACTGCTTTGTTTGTGGTCCTTGTTTTTTTTCTCTTCAGACCTTTGTCCTACTCTATTTACCCTCTTCCGCCCTCTCTCCCCTCTTCCCTGCCCTTGTTGCTCCATCCTCAACGCTCGGTATTAAAATAAATCCGTGCCCTCCGGACCCCTAAAAATCCTGTTACCACAATTACATGAGTGGTATTCCATCTTACCAGACCACTGGCAGCACAGGTGATCGTGATGTGACACCAGAGCCTATTGTTGCTTCTGTCACTGACGGCACTTTAAGTACGTCATTAAGCAATTCGACTGAAGAAGAAGAGGAAGAATATGAAGGAGAAGAGGACGATGATCTAATATCTGGCCTGCCTTTAGAAGGAGTGTTATCCTCCAGATCAGACACCCACACAAAATTGTCAGAAACAGATGCCAATTCGTTCCTTGGTGGAGAGGCTATTGATTCAACTAACAGTAGCAAAAAGATCTTTGCGTTCCAATTGCCATTTGGGGGTACCTTCTCCTCCATCAGGGCAAACATATACCAGAAACTCCCCAATTTCAGCTTCTTCAATAAAGAAGACGGGTTCAACGATGATATCAAAGAAGATATACGACTCAAATTGTCAAGACAAGAGTCTCTCAACACCATAAACGAGGCAAACTACTTCAAGCATCACAAACGACGCGACGATGTTCGATTTCGAGCCGTGAAACATTCCATTGCAAACAAGTATAACGAAATCGTGCCCCATAAAACTGCTTCCAAGCCCTTGGAGGATCATGAATCTATTTTTTCTAAGCTAAGGGGTAATATAGTGATAATGGGTGGGTATAGAGGTTCGATTTTAAGAGATACTAAGACTCATAAGAGAATATGGATTCCCATAAAAGCCGGGTTTAATTTGAGAAAGATCAATTTGTTGTTGGGTCCCACAGTTGAAGACGAACTTAATGCCGTCAATTATATTTACCCCGATGGAGTGTTGAAAAATATAGGACCTATTGATCTCTGCAAGACCTTCATTAAAAAAATCACTACTCCAAATACCAACGTGAAGGAATTCGGTTACGATTGGAGATTGAGCGGAGATCACGTCGCCAAGCAACTTGAACAATTTTTGAAAGATATTTATGAAGAGACCGGTGAACCGTCTTTAGTTATTTGTCACTCGATGGGTGGTTTGATCGCTCACAGAACCTTGCACAACAATCCTTCTTTGTTCAAGTCGATGCTTTACGTTGGAGTCCCCAGTGAATGCTTGAATATACTTGGTCCTATCAGAACGGGAGAATCGGTACTATTTCTGGACAAAATCTTGACTGCCGAAGCAAACTTTATGATGAGATCTTCGTTCAATTTCTTGCCTTTAAGTGGACAAGTGTTCTATAACAAAACGACAAACGAACCATACATATTGGACCTATTTGACCCGGACACCTGGGTGAAATACAATCTAAACCCACTTGTGGCTCAAACAAGGCTTTTAAAAAAAACCACAACCTCCCCCAGTGTCAGTTTGAATTCGACCATTGATTCGTTAAACAGCATCGGTTCCAAATTTAAGTCTATCACAACCCGGTCTTTGTCACCTTTATCCCGATCGCCCAAGTCTGACATCTTTAACTTGACGGCAGAAACAATAGAAATGAAACCACCAATTTTTACACCAGACGAAGATGGGCTCCATATTCCATTTGACCAAGCATACAGTTATTTGGCCGATAGCCTCAAGAAGGCCAAAAGTTTTATTTCTGACCTTTCCTTCAAAGAAGAACTAAAACACCAGTACCCACCCATGGCAATAGTGTATGGTAACACAGTACCCTCGGTGAGGGGTTCTCATGTAACTCTGGAACAGGACATCAAAGACGGCAATTATTATGATTTCTTCTATGGCCACGGTGACGGAGTGGTGCATCAAAAGTGGTTGATGCCTGAACGCAAGGGGTTTGAGGTGTTCAACCCCGAAACGGGTGAAGGACAAGTTGTTGGAAAATTTGCAACCAGTACTGGGCACGTGAATCTTATGACGGATTTAAGGGCCATGGGTAAGGCTTTGGCAGCGCTTTACGATGCTGAGAAGGTATGGGAGAACAAGGAGTATACTAAGCACCTGTCGATTGAGACAGAGAAAGTTGAAGTTGAAGCTGAAGCTGAAAAATAGTGGAAGGACCCTGTAAGTCAAAGTTGAAAGAATGACTTCAAAGTTGAAACACGACTTAATCCAATAAACAGTTGCCAACTTTGGCCTTTCTTGTAAGTAGCTTATGGCGTTATGGCATTATGGCATTATCTTACCTCACTCCTCGACCTCGTACTGCACCCGGATCCACAAGCTACAATCCCCACATTGAACTATCACCTCACATCCTCCGTCCACCTCTCCCCCATCCTCCAAATCCTCCTCTGTCAACCTCATGCCTCTTCCACTTTCACATCGTGGACACTCTCTATAAAACTCGTTATCCACTAGGTCAAATTCCGCCAAATTGTGGATATCTAGTCCGTCTCCATTCATAAGTAGTCCTTGTGTCTGTATAAAGTTAGTCAAAAGTTCGTCATATTCTTTTCGGGTGTCTTTATCCACAAGCACCTTGTACGCCAGCTGAATCAAGTTCACCTCTGTGCCTGTACCTTTCTTATCCGGATGATGTATTAAGAGCTTTGTTTTGTACGCCTGCTTCACGTCTGATTCCGTGCAATCTGTTTCCACCCCTAACACCTCGTAATAGTTCTTTTTCCCCACTTGGAGTTGTTCCATCTGTTACATGCCATCGAGACCTCGAAATATTAAATACTGCGTAGTCACGTGACTTTGATTCTCGCATTTTACAAGATGAGATGAACAAAAAAAAATCCAACCATGACAGGCACAAAACGGAAAGCACAGGAAACGTTCAGTGAAATAAGCGTCCAGTCGTACACAGAAGACCCCAGCATAGTAGTGGGGTCATTCTTCAACGGCTTGGATATCCCTGCGTCCACAAACTTTGACCTTTACAAGCACAAATCCAAACATCAGTACGAGCTTCATGGAGAAACCGACACATTAGAGTATCTTGCTGCCAGTAATGACGACGAGAGTAACCATGCATACACAGTGGCCATATATGACCCCGCCACCAAGTCGGTGGAGTTGGTTGAGTCCCCCATGCTTAGCGGAAAGATTGTCAGCAAGAGTAAAAAGAGTTTCAAGGGACCCAAGATCAAACAATTGGGATTAAGAAATGTAGAACAAAGAAACACATTGGGTGAGGCTTTTGGAACCAAGAAAGCCAAAAGTGCCATTTCCAACTTCGAAAGGAACAGAATCGATGCAGAAAAGTTACAAGATCTTCAAGTGGACATCATTGATTCCGTTAAAGAATCTACTCTGGCATTACCAAGTAGAGCCCAAATGGATAAAGAGTCCAGTGATTTGAGACCCATTCCAAATATCAACATGGATGCCACCAGCTCCGAGGACATCTACCCCATTGAAAACATCATCCCCACTGCCGACTGGGAAACCATCCGTATTACCTCCATCAGAGACGAACCTGATTCCACCAGCAAATTGGAGTTATTGCCTTACAGTTCTTCGGATTATATTCAGAAACACATCGATTTGCAGGATTCCGAAAAGTTGAAACTATTGTACTATTTATCGATACTTTTGGGGATTTACCACAGCAGAAGAGTGCGGGATAAGGCCACACTTTTGACTAAATTCAAAACCCAACCATCAGAATCGTTGATAAATAATATTCTTAATGTTTTTACCATCACCAAATCAAGTAAATTCGGAAAAGCAAAGGACAGATCTTTCTTCATTGATCCTCATAACGAGGACAAGTTGATTTGCTATATTTTAGCATTAGCTTTCCACCTCGACAACTTTTTAATTGAACTTCAACCTTTGGCATTTGAATTAAACTTGAAACCAACCAAACTTGTGAATCTATGCAGAATAATGGGTGCAAGTGTTAAACCACCTACTGTGGGCCAAGCAGAGGCATTATCGATTCCCAAAGCACAAATGGCAACCTCCAGATTGGCCACATTGAAGACCCCGGTGAGGTTACCTGATATGAGTAAAAGAGCCCGAAAAGGTGGTAGATAAAATAGACAAGTGTATATTTAATGTTATTTTTCTCATCTCAATAAAATATTCAAACTACAAACATGGCAGAAGAAGAGGAGACAAAAAACATCGATAAAAGGTTGATTGAGCTTGCAGATTGTGAGAAACAGATGGATGAGGCGGAAAGGGACGTGGAGATCTATCGACTCAAGAAAACTGCAGGTGTTTTTGAGACAAGAAGGTCTATTTTAACGCAGATCCCCCAGTTTTGGTACGTGGTGTTGGCGGAGAACGACGACTTTTCTGATTATGTAAGAGTGGAGGACTTGAAGTACTTGGACTCGATCAAGGACATATATGTGCAGCACCAGGTAGAAGCGGACGATAAATATAATAAGAAGTTTAGTATTACCATAAGTTTTGGCGGCGATAACCTAGTGCCTTCTCAAACGGTGACAAAGGAGTTTCACGTGAAAACAGAAGACGGCGAAGAAACCATCACGTCTACAGTTGTAGACGTCCAGTGGCCGGAAGAGTTGGACAGTATCAATCCTCATATAATCAAGGCACACAAGGGCAAAGATCTTTCCAAAGAAGATAAAAAGAACTACAGGATAGGCATGAAGTCTTTTTTTGCCTGGTTTGCCTGGACAGGTTTGAAACCTGGGAAGGAGTTCAGGAGTGGGGATGATTTGGCCCGGTTAGTGGTGGAAGATTTGTACCCTTATGCCGTGAAGTATTACACTGAAGCATTGCCTGGAGGTGAAGGTGACAACGACACATCGGATCCTGAAGAGTTGGACCTTGAAAGTGATGAAGAACAGGAGAGTAGTGACGAGGAGAATTTACACAAGAAGAGACCCTATGAGGAAGAAGGCAATGACAAAAAGAAGAAAAACACTGCTTCCTAAATAGTAGTTTATGAGATTCTTGCAGAAGGCTCTATGGGAAACACTCCAGGTGTATTTGATCAGAGTCGAATTCTCATATGAACCCAATTTAAGTTTATTCGGACTACTAACTCTTCTTTGACCAGAATATTAATATAGACAACTCTTTCATCACTTCAAAACCAGTCTTGCTACCTATGGCAAGCGCAAAAGGCCAATTCACTAAGGATTTCACCACGGCATCCTGCCCCTCTCTAAGCACATCCCCCATGAAAGCACCCTCCCTCTCACCGGAATAGAGATCCACTGGCCTCTCCCTGCCGTCTCCACTCTCCACTGAAAGCCCCACTATTCTCTTTCTTGTACAACCGCATCGCTTCTCGGATATGCTCGGGCTTCAAGGGCAGTACCTTGTCTCCACCATACTCCAACATCACATTCTCAATCAATACATCGTTATCGGTTTCCAAATTCTTCAACGTTCCTTTCTTCGCCTGTTTCTTCTGGTGTATTTGTCGTATCAAGTCGGCTTTATACTCTCTTTCCTGCACTTCAAACGCCTTGGTCACGATCTCCAGAATAAACAGCTTCAGTATTCCTGCAAGCACAATGGCAATGTTCTGAGGGATAGAATGTCCAAGCACCCCATTGCACACTTTTTTCACCCCCGGCTTATTAACGGTGGTCCGCCTATACGCCTCAAATCGATCCATTTGATCGCCACTGAAGCTCTGCATCATCAACCGCTTTCGGTCATCCTCATTCAAGTGCTTATCCACCCGCTTCCGTTTAAGTTGCCTATACCGTTGAACTAACTGTGCATCAATCTCAGATATGCCTTCCAATTCCGATTCAGACAAATCGCTCAACGGTTCATCATCATCAGATATAAGGAGTGGGCCATCTGTATCAGGTATCTGTGACCCATATAACACTCTTCCCACCAACTCTTCGTCTTCTTCGTCAAGACTCACATCAGATGAGTCGTCTTCGTTTTCTGGGTGGTTCGGCACCGCGTCGTCGAAAGTGTCGTTGGTGATCTTTTCAGGAACCTCTGCCTCAAGAGAGACGTCGGAATCCAGCCTTTCCACTATTGTGTCGTCCTTATCCATGAATCACAATAATACAATCCAAGAGTTTTTATATTTAAATGGATGTGCGAACTTTAAATAGGCTGCAACAGCCTTCACGATAAATAGGTGTGTTTTTACTACGTCTTTGGTGCGAGGAGTTCCTTCAGTTTTGTGTACAACGCAATCCAGTCTATTTTCTCTGACTCCAATGCAGTTTTTATGTGAAGGAACTCTTTTTTGGAAATTCTGGTGGCTGCCTGCAAGTTATCGAGGGTTTTGTGCTTAAGTAAGGCACCTAGTCTCATATTAATGTTGTTCAGCGGATGTGGTGGCATGGGGAATTCGTGAAGTGCCGATTCGAGTATGTGGGTGCAAAATTCGCTGTAATTGGGAGTATCTGGAGAGAGAGTGAAGATACCGTTCACGGTCTCTTTGCTTATTTGGAAGAACACTTGGGGGATGTGTTTGGTTTTCCATTCATCCTGTTCAACAGCTTTCCTTTCTGTCTGGTTAACGCTTTTCCCTTCGATCTGTTCGGCACTTTTTCCTTTGATCTGTTCGACAGCTTGCCATTCCGTTAAATTCATTGTAGAATGGGCTATGTTGAGGTGTACGAACTGGTTGGAAACATTAAATTGGCCATTACACTGCAGCTCTAGTTCCAGAACATTGTGTAGAAGTTCCGGAAAACCGTTTGTAGACTCGGTAACGTACACTAGCTCAAGCAGCACCTCATCACTGCCACCGGCCGTTGTTTCGTTGTACCACAAATCGGCAGCGAGCAAATGGTTTACCAATGACTGCACAATGTAGAACGGCAAGTCATTAGCATGCACAGCACTGAGTGGATACAATACAGCAGCATGCGGCACTTTTTCGTGCACAGCAACGGTGTTGTCGTCCGCCAAGTATAACACCACCGTGTAATCATCGGTACCCCTGGTCACATTCCTCCTCGACGACTCCAACTGATCCACCAACGTATAGTGAAACCTGGATCCTGCTAGGTTCAACTCATGGTCCAACTGGATCTGTGTGGCCGGTATTAGGTCTGGAAATATGAACCCTTTGTCTCCAAATCTTACAAACACGGGGATATCCAAGATCGGAAGCGATTGCCCCGCCAAATCTAGGAACCACAGAAACAGTAGCCAGTGTTCAGCACACAGCATCACAAGCAACGGTAGCACCGGGAGCACCACCACAAACAAGATCAAACCATAAAACATACGAAATAATGTCATCGCGAAATCCATCTTAAGTCTCTCATGAGTTGTGATACCAGTGACACAAACAACACCACAAAAGAGAGAACATCTCCTGCTGTGTCAAAAGTAGGACCCGACGCTCCAGATGTATCAGCGTTCACGGTTCCTGCGGACCAGGAACAAACGCTAGTCCACGATGTGTACAATGAAATAGCACCTCATTTCTCCCAGACAAGGTACAAGCCATGGCCGATTGTGGAGCAGTTCCTCAACGCCCAGGCAAAGTACTCGGTGGGGATCGATGTGGGGTGTGGTAACGGCAAGTATCTTGGCGTAAATCAGGAGCTATACATCATTGGAACCGATCGGTCAGAGGGTCTTATCAAATGTGCTTATGATCTTGATACCAACTATAATTTGGGCATTTCAGACGGTCTCAGCCTCCCGCATCCCGCAGATACATTTGATTTTGCTATTTCCATAGCAGTAATTCACCATTTCGCCACCCCTGAGAGAAGAGTGGAGGCTATTGCTCACATTGTGTCGAAGCTCAAGGTGGGGGGGAAAGCGTTAGTTTATTGCTGGGCGTTGGAGCAGGCGACTTCTCGGAGAGGGTACAAGGAAGGAGATGACCAGGATGTGTTGGTGCCGTGGGTTTTGAAGGAAAAGAAGGAGAAGAAGCCTAAAAGACGAAATCAGGACGAAGCAGCATCTGAACCAGAGTCTGAACCACAGCCTGTGACAAAGTACAGATACTACCACTTATACCGTAAAGGCGAATTGGCGGAGAATGCACAGCAGGCAGGCAATTGCGTGTTGGTGGATGAGGGGTACGAGAAAGATAACTGGTGGGTGGTTGTAGAACGGACGTGATTGCAAATATATGCGTGTGCGAACCATAAATTCGATAGTTACCTCTCTTTAGTTTAGTGCTGGTGCTTGAACTTGCGCTTCTCCTTGTGTGTGTCATCCATATTGGCATTGTTGTGCTTCCGAAGTAAAAGTAATTATTGGTAAATATTCCCATCAGAGTCAAATAATGCGTTGCAATATATTTCTGTGAAAGTCACGAAACATAGTAACAGGAGTATGAAGAAAAATATTATACAAAAATATTGAAAGAAATTAGTACAAAAAAGTACGAAATTTTATCCCAGCAAACAGACGTACATGATGGTACGACCCAAGCTTTATTTCACCTTATCTCTCCTTTTTACCAAAAACGTCGCAAGTGTTTTTAACGGTGTCTCTAAAACAATGCGCATTTTACATTCACCTTTATGCTATCACCAGAAGTGAAAAATGACAAGGCCGTTAGGTCTACCGACATGGAGGCCCTTAGCTGCCGGGCCAGCTGCAATGCCAATAGATATTTCATTCCTGCCGATGAATATCTTCCCCAAATGCTCCAATCATATGCTCAATTCCTACAGTTTTGCGATGGATACACAAACTTATCTGCTGGCAGAACCGTGAGATCTCTCGATAAGAAGTTCCCCATCATCAACCGAGGCACGTACTTAAGAACCGAGGCTATTACAAAGGTCATCGACCGATTTTGTCTGGAATTTTCCGATGCTCAGGTGATTTCGTTGGGAGGAGGAAGCGACACCCGGTGCTTTAGGTATAATGTCAGGTACGTGGAAATCGACTTTCCCGAAACAACCCGGATCAAGAAATTGGCCATTGTGGGCGATGAGAAAATGTCGAGGGCAGTGGGGTACACTGGGGACAAGATCAAGGTGCCCGACACCCGGGATGCGTTTAAGGCATTGGATCCGAATTTACACACAGACAAGTACCATTTGATAGGGTACGACTTGAGACACTTGGACGCCAAAGTGACGCCTCTGTGGTGGGAATACATAGATACCAACAGACCCAGCTTGGTATTGAGTGAATGTGTATTGTGTTATGTTAGTCCAGTTGAAAACAAGACCATAATAGACTTCTGGGCCAGGAACCTCCAAAACATGGGTATAATCATATATGAGCCCATTTCTTTAAACGACTCCTTTGGTGAGCGGATGTTGCACAACTTGGCCGACAGGGGTATTAACATGCTAACGTTGAACGAGTATCCCACACTTTCACTGAAACAGCAGTTTTTGCAGTCTTTAGGGTTGTTCAATGTCAAAGTGACCGATCTAGCTGAGGTAGGAGGCTATGGTAGGGCGAGAAGTGATACTAAGTCATGGTTCGATGAGCAGGAGTTTTCGAGGATCAATCGGTTGGAGTTGATAGATGAAGTGGAAGAGATCAGATTGTTGTTGAGGCATTACTGTTTGATTTACGGGGAGAATAAAGTGCACTTTCGGGGAATTGACCAGTTCCCATGGTTATAGGGATGTAAAACGGTGGAGGAGACCGTACTTGTTTGTATAATGTAATAAACAATAGGAATCTGTCGAAGCAGTGGCTTAGGTAGTTGTGGTGTAAGGGGGTTTACAAAGAGGACTTGAAAATTTTATGTGTCAAACATATTAAGAAACAGGCGCATGTCGCAGCGGTCAGTCACTTTCAAGAAAAAAGTGTCTTCGCCGTTCGAATCCGATATAGTGTAGGGGTCATCATAGCTGCTTTTCACGCAGCAGACCCGGGTTCGATTCCCGGTATCGGAATGTGTTTCTTTTTTACCACTCCTTTAGCTATTCTATATCATACGTACAACCTAGGTTTTCATGGCAGTGCTGGCATGTGTGAGAAGAGTACAATTGCAGCTTAAATTTCTTTTTTTGGCTTTTCACAACCAATAGACAAAAAGTGAGAGAAGTGGGAGCCTCGAATTCGTGAATGCTACTTTACAGGCCCAAGGGTAATACCACTAGTGATCATGTTTTGCAACCACTGGCCTAGTGCGTGAAATATGTTACATTGTGCTTTATACAAGTTTCTTAAACCCCAACGGCGTTTCTGTGCCTTTGGGCACCAAGCCCATGAATTTATAAATGCCTCCCATCGATTTTTCATCTTTTCCTGTCAATCTGAGGTACGAGTCATATATCTTTTGCAGTGTATCGTCATCAGATCGCTGTATCAACCTATGAATCCTGTGGCCAATTCCCATTTCGTGGAGCCAGTCTCCCTGATCTACCACATCCAACACTTTGGCATGCGGACCTGCTAACTCACACAAATTGTCAAAGTCTACATCAATGGAGAGATCCACACTTCCAGGCTTGAAAAAAGGTGAAACAAACTTATGCTTGTATATTCCACGAAGAGTCATCTCCGGGACCTTTGCAACCACTCCGTAGTCAATAACCAATACCGTTCCTTGTTTGGTGTCGTTGTTGATCAACTTTGCCATTTTCGTCATGAAAAATTCAGCATCGGGGCAGATTTCGATCTTGGTTCCCACCTTCAAGTTGTCGAATCGAGGATTAATCTGAGGCAACGAGCTAGATGGGGTTTGTTTTGGGGATAAAGTAAGATGGAATTCTGTATCAAATGGACTGATTTCTTCTATTTCCTCTTTTTCCGACAATGGCAGTGGTAGTTTTGGCTGGAAATCTGCCACCGTGGGCGAGTGTTCCACCATGAATTCTCTCCAGCCATGTGGAGTCAATTCAAAAGCCTTAATGGGCAAAGCATCAAAGAACTCATGGGCAATGACGAAGTTAGCCTTATTGTCCATTGTAACTTCGGTTTCATTTTCCACCCACCTGATCTTATTGCCCCATTTGGTGACAGACTCTTCTTTGTCCATATCCATATCCACATCACACAAAAGTCTATGCTGTTCAGCCCTCAAGACTCGAGATGTCTCTATCATTTCTATTTCAATTTCTGTAGTGCCGAATTTCACCATTAGCTTGTTAAAACTCACGAGGACATCGTGCATCAATGTGCCCTTTCCAGGTCCAAACTCTATAAGACGTACATTTTTGGGTCTATTCTGCAAGTTCCACACCTGAAACAAATACACCCCAATCATCTCACCGAAGACAGACGAGATCTCGGGAGACGTGATGAAGTCACCTGTCCTCAAATCAAGCGGATTCCGGGTAGTATAGTAGCCAAAAACCGGGTGGGTCAAACATTGTCTCATATATGTAGAGAGGGGGATGGGACCCGTAGTTTTGATGGTTTCCTCAAAGAATGTTGGCAAGTCATCCACCCGAACCTTCTTCTTTGTGGCCATGGGGAAACTTGGCATATGGGGGATGTTTTCTCTTATATTTGTTTCACCTTTAATCTGGATTTCGAGCTCTCTGATTTGTCTTTTTAGGTCGCTGGTTGCTTGTTCGTACTCTTGTTTGCTGAGCCCACCATACAAGTCTGAATCTTTCAAGAGATGCCTCGTGTGGAACGAACGAAAGCCATTCAAGCACCTGGATTTATGAAACACTGCTCTATTCATGGGGTGGCCTAAGATGAGTATTTTTTGTCGCGAATTTTTAGAACATAAGGTACAAAATTTGTAGTACATGAGATATTAGATTTTACAAGAAACCTTTGGTTTGAGTACCGAAATCGGCAAAGAGAAACATCAATTACTATAAAAGACATCACGTTAATCTTTCAGTTGAACCCCTATTCAACTAACATCGTATGATAATCGTAATCTAAGAATAGTTACGAATGAACATATAATGTCAATCATTTAAACATTGAACTGAAAGATTAATGCAATAAAATATGATCCAGTAGGACACACAAGAAATAAATCAAGCAAGCTTGAAAGTTTACTCAAGGAGTAACAACCATTGCTCGTGACTAACCATGTTTCTAGAACACGATTAACTCAAAAGCCACGATATTATTTCAAAGTAGAACCAAGTGAACTCAGTATCTTATTTGATATCTGGACCGCAGTCCAAAAAATACTTACCGTACGTTGTCACGCAGCTGCAACAATTGGAGAAGTAATTTGGGGAGCAACAGGAGGCGCAATCACTTGCATCAACGGCTTAACTTCATCTTCAAGCACACTGACCTTCCAGTTGATCTTTTCGATATTAATATTCTTAGGAGGTCTAAACATAGCATCCATCAAGATAAAATCATTTAAGCCATTTAACATCTTGATATCGTCTTTGTTGTGGAGGTCAATATTGTTGACCAACTCGTCTGAGTTGACAGCAAAAGTATTTGCAATTTTAAATCCCAACTTTTCGTAGAATTTTCTGTTGATAATGTTGGAACTTTCTAAGTAGCACCAAGAATCGATTGCAAAATTTTCAAAACAATAGTTGATAAGCAATTTTCCTAACGACTTTCCTGCCATTGAGGGTAAAACCCCAATATCACTCAAATACCAAACCGAATCAAATTTGTTCTTGTAGTTAAGATTCAAATTAAGGTTGATTAATACCGAATCTCTAATATTAGTAATAAATGGTAACTTTTCTTTTAAAGACTTCTGGCGACAGTTGTTCATGAAAGCCAAATAGCTGAATTTCAAAAACGAATACTGTAATGAGAATTTGTTGTCATTGGAGTTTGGAGTGGCCAAGTTATGAAAGTTCAAAGACAAGGTGTTATCAAACTTCAAATTGTTCCAACAAGCCACAGCCAAAAATGGATAATCGGAACCATAGTTGTTTGTATTTTCAAACTCGTAGTCCTTAATGGCGATAATAATCCCTCCATAAGAAAGGTACTCCATGACGGAGTATTCGAAGAATGCAAAAAACAAATCATTCTTTTGTTTGAGCATCTTCTTTTCATCATCTTGATAAGTGATCTTGGTGTTCAAGATATAGTTAACAAAAGGATCCTTATTAAAAGCTAACTGTAAAGTTTTAGCTAATCGTTTATGGTCTTTTTTGTAGACACGTTCGATGATGATATCTAAATTACCTATTTTCTGTCTCAGAGGATTTAACTGAGACAAAGACAGTCGTGGCTTATCTGTTTTATTAGAATCAAACTCTTCTGAAAACGACATGTTGCATAGGCACGGGAGATATAGGGAAATGTAAATAAAGGCTTAAAAAGCTAAAGTTAAAGAAAAGAAAAAATAACCCAAGGGCGGACCAAACATATTTATAGTCGTCAGTCGTGTACCAACCACACCCTCAGATAACGTAAAGCGGATTCAGTTACCCGATTGGAACAAAAATGTGACCAGGTCTAGAACTGAGTGCAGGTTGTAGAACTACCAAAAGTGGAGACGGAAGTAAAGATATAGAGGAAGTAAGAAGCAAGGAATAAAAAGAAAACAGAGTTGAGGGGAGAAAGATTTGAAAGTGCTAGGGAGCTTAAAAGCAATGTACACAGACAGAAGAGCAAAAGTTGAAATCGAAGAAAAAGTAGACCTACATACTCCCAAAAACTCTAGACCAAGGCAAAAGAAAAAAGTAGAGTAAAAAGGTTGAGATGGTTGAAAAAAAATTAAGAAGCAAAGAATAGATCTAAAAATTCTAAACCTCTCAGGTTCGCAAGAGAACATGTCCCCATGGTGCACCAAAAAATGTACAAAAAGTAAATTTGCTGTTTTCTCAAGTCTCACAGTAAATCTTCCAACCCCGTGGTAAATAGCGAACCGGTCTCAGCCCGCCCTGTTGTCGCTGCGCGCCCCAATCATCATTTATTATCCTCGTTTCTTCCGCCCTTCTAAAAAAACATTCTTCAACCATGGGAAATTCACCTTCAAAAGATGGAGCTCCCTTGTCAAGGACCACATCTTCTGCTTCTTTACGATCCAATAAATCGTCTCGGTCAACCAGATCGTTTCGGAGCAAGAAAAATGATAGCTCTTCCAGTTTATCGAAGTTGAACCCACCAAAGAGTTTGTCTCGTAAAAACTCTTCCGAACTAGATGAGATACCGACACATTTCGGGGCACTAAGTGTCAATAACGACCCACAAACACGGTCTGGCGATACAGGGGGGGCAGAAGGAGGTTCCAGTGTGGGATTGGGAGCAGGAAATGGGAGTGGGTCATTCCTGGGCCTGGTAGATGCTGCTTCTTTCAATCGCGATTTAAATGGCAACTTACCTCCTTCTATGGTGCAGATTGAACCTCGAGAACCCATACTTGTCCGAAGAAACACCGGAGGTTCACTTCAGGTGGACCTTAGTAATCTCGACGACGACGACTCGCCCTTGTTGACGCCCTCATACGTGGAAAATAATTCCAATTCTAATATTACCGACAATTCCAATTCCTGGAGTGGCCAGAATAGTCTTAGTCGAACGTCGACTAATCACTCCATAGCCAGTTCTGCCACAAATACAACCATGTTGTCGCCGGGCGTGAGTAAAGATGAGTTTATTACCGACGCTGATCTCAAATCCTTGTCTAAGTCAAGGTCCAATTCTTCCTTTTCCAGTGGCCGGGTTCTTAGTAAGACTAATTCCAATATTCTTACCAGAAATAGTACCAATGCTACCACCAACTCCATCGATATAGAAAATCTTATACAAAGGTTGCTAGACTCTGGATACAGCGGAAAACGAACCAAGAATGTGTGTTTGAAAAATAACGAAATACAGCTAGTATGTGCTAAAGCAAGAGAGATACTCCTTTCCCAGCCATCTTTTCTTGAATTAAATCCACCGGTGAAGGTTGTGGGAGATGTGCATGGACAATTTGGTGATTTGATTCGAATATTCACCAAATGTGGATTCCCTCCTTCAAGTAATTACCTTTTTTTGGGAGATTATGTGGATAGAGGCAAGCAGAGTCTAGAGACAATATTGCTTTTGCTTTGTTACAAGATCAAGTATCCGGAAAACTTTTTCTTGTTGAGAGGTAATCATGAATGTGCTAATGTTACCCGAGTGTACGGGTTTTACGATGAATGTAAAAGGCGGTGTAATATCAAAACCTGGAAGTTATTCATAGACACATTCAATACGTTGCCAATAGCTGCTACAGTGGCAGGAAAGATTTTTTGTGTGCATGGAGGCTTATCACCAATGTTAAACTCATTGGATGAGATTCGGAATATTGCTAGACCCACTGATGTACCAGATTTCGGTTTATTAAATGATTTACTATGGTCAGACCCGGCCGATACCTTGAATGAGTGGGAAGATAATGAACGAGGAGTGTCATACGTGTTTTCTAAAGTGGCCATCAACAAGTTTCTTCAGAAGTTCGGATTTGATTTGGTGTGTCGAGCTCATATGGTGGTTGAAGATGGGTACGAGTTTTTCAATGATCAGACATTGGTGACGGTATTCTCGGCTCCCAACTACTGTGGAGAGTTTGACAATTGGGGAGCCGTGATGAGTGTGAGTGACGAGCTTTTGTGCACGTTTGAGTTGTTAGATCCATTGGATAGCGTGGCCTTGAAACAGGTGATGAAAAAGGGTAAGCAGGAGAGAAAGCTGGCGTTGTTATCTACACGAGGCCGACTGGACAGCTAGGAGTTGAGTATGTTGACCGACACTTCCTTAGTTTTTGCAGATGGAGGAGAGTAGAAACAGCCACACATGTTCCTTGCTTCAATGTAACAGATAACTTATTACTGGTCAACAGAAACAAGCTTCTTCTTACTGGTTCCCACAAGCCCAATTTCGTATATATAGTCTATAAATGTCTTAATGAATGCATCATAAACGCGAAATTAATAAATATAATATAAGAGTAAGACACATAAACACAATTCCCCAACGGTTCCACAGATCCACAAACAGCACAAACACAAACAAAAGTTCCACAGACCGAGCATGAACAACTATTTCCTCCTTCAAACAGACAACTACGATCCTCTAATCAAGCTAATTGAACAATTGAGTGATAGAATAGATGGAAATGACCGGCTCATTACTGAGATCTTACGAGATGTAGACGGCTTGAAACTCCCAAAGTTCGACACACACACTGACACAAAAGAACTGGCTGAGACCGAAGACTTTGACGACATTAGCTACTTTCTCAACAATAAGTACAATCTAGACGAAATGAAAGACCCATATACACAAATTCCTGTACCACTGGATGAAGGTATAGCACCTGAAAAGCTGCGGCGTGTGGAAGAGCTCCTATCAGATATACGGAAGCTCATAGCCTTCAAAGCCCTGAATGTGCTGGTAAATACTCAATTATACCAAGTGATTGTAGCGTACCAAACATTCATTGAGGGAACGCTAGTGCCGCAGTTACGAAACGACTTCCATTCGACGCTATCACAGCAGAATGACGACTTCAAGAAGCTCATGGACTTGAAGATGGAAATCAGCCAAAAAGTTTATGCCAAGTACCAGATATATTTGACTTATCTTGACCGATTACTTACGATGTTCAAGGTATTACAGGAAGCATTGAGAAGACTTGGGAGTGAAGAGGTTGCCAACGTGGAAATGAGGCTAGTGGCTATAGAAGGGGTCATCAACCAGATGCGGACTTAGTGTTGATATTGCTGTGCTAGGAAAGCGCAAGAAATGTGATACTCTTTTAGGAAAGAATGGTATGCTTCCTTTTATATAAATCACCGCAGGAACGAAGACTGAAGAATTGTCATGAGCCACATAATGTCTGGCAACACAATGTATGGTGTGCTGACCTTCAGCACTGAAAACAGGTTAGAGGATGTGGTTTTCGAAAGCACAAAAAGAGATGAGGTCTCCAAAGTGGAAAATTCTATCGAGAATGACAGTTCTAGGCCCTTGGTGAGAGTGAAGAGCCAGAAAGCCCCAGGGACAAGTGTATTTCAGGAAACCTTTGATTCGGAAGAGTTTCTAAAGGAGGCAAATATGGACGAGATGGAAATAGACAACAGAGAAAACGAAGAAGAAAAGATGCACGAAAACGAGGAAGAAGAAGAGGAAAGACTACAATCGCAGGAATGGCTCGACTTCACCCGTCACATGGCTGATTTGAAACAAAACCACCTCAGACGTTACGTTTTGATCTGCCAGGCCCAAAAGTATCTGGAAGTATAACGTTATTAATGTACATATTTATCATTCTTTGACTGAATCGGGAAATTTGTCATCGCTGTAAGGAGACAATAAATTATTGATAGTAGGTCGTTTATCTTCGACCGTACTCTCTTGCTTGACTTTTGAAGGCTGTTCGTCATTCAACACTCCTTTCAACCAATTTTTTGTATCTTTGGCATCTTTAAAAGGAGTAGCCAGTTTAGGAAATTGGTAAGTTGACACGCCAATAGGGGGCAATTCCGTGCCATTTGTTGGTGTGGTATGTGGAGCGTTGCCATATGTGGAGGTACCAGTACCTTGAGGTCGAAATTGACTTTGATTGTGGAGAAATAAAGGGCTCAAAGGGGAAACCATATTCGGAGTGTTATTGGCCAGTTTAGGTCCTGACATCAAGCTTTTAGAATAAAATGCCCGTTGGGCAGTTGGAGGATGCTGTTGCAAATGTTGATTGAATGAAAAATGGGGCACAGGAGGGGCAGAATTAAGACCTCCATTACCCATCCTGTAACCCAAACTGTCTGTATGAGCACCGACACCGGGAGTATTTGAGCCACTATTGACAGAAGAACTGCCACTTGAAAATGAGGATAAGGTGGCAGATAGCTTGTCGGAATTGAGGACAAAAGAATGCTGCAAAGATAATGGCCGAGGTCTTCTTTTGGGTTTGAATTGATGAGCCGGAATTTTTAAGGAAGCAACAGATAATGGAGACCCGATGGATGAGTTGGTGGAATTCGGTATTTCACCGTTAATGGATCCACTCAAGGACTCACTGGTCAGGTTTGAATGGTTGGGAGGGTTGGAAGTGTAGGAATGTTGGGAGATTGATCTTGAATGAGATCTGAAACTGTCCAAGGAGTTAGGCTGGTAGGGTGGGTGTGCGTGTTGTGGGTGTTGCTGGTGTTGCTGATGTTGGTGTTGCGGAGGTTGTGGGTGTTGGTGTTGTTGGTATTGTGGTTGTGGTTGTTGGAGTTGGTGTTGCGGGAGTTGTGGGTGTTGGTGTTGATGTTGCGGGAGTTGTGGGAGTTGTGGTTGTTGCTGCTGTTGTTGCGGGCCCTGTTGCTGCGCCTGTGCATATGGTGGTAACCGGTTTGGGTACTGATAAAAATGATAATTGTTATGAGGAGAATTGGAATTCGGTGGCGATGCAAGCGACGAGTGTCTGGGGGTCCCAGGACTATAATAGTGTGACACGGAATATGGCAGAAAAGCCTGTACAGGCGCGTGTGCCGCACCTTGCACTTGCACTGGCACTTGCTCCTTTATTTCGTCCGGTTCTTTCTCTTTTTCAGTCTTGTTGGCCATATAGTTTTCGTATGCATGAACTGTCTGCTTGTGTTGGCGTAAATTGTCCAATCTGGAGAAATTCTTCGAGCAGTATGGACAAGTGAACGGCCTCTCACCCGTATGTTTTCGTTTGTGCCGAGCCAAATGTTCTGACCTCGTGAATGACATATTACATCCAGTGAAACCAGTACACTGAAATACTCGACCTTTGGTGGTCCGTTTCTTCTTCTTATCATCTTTTTCTTCGAGTCTATCAGAGTCATTCTCCACCAGACTGGTGTTTTCCGTGTCCGCGTCCGATACGCTATTTCTTTCTGTTTCCACTAAAGACATGGTATCATCATTTGACTAGAGTAAGTGGATGAGACAAGTGTCAGGACAAATCGGGCACAGAGTAGCCAAAAAGAGGGCTACTTCAATAAAGATGTGTGATAGGAGAAGCTAAAATAGCTGACTGAAGCTGATGGAGCACAGGTACTGCTGGGAGTAGGAGTTGAATTGAAAAGATAAAAAGGATTTTTCTGTTATTTTTTGTGTGAAAAAATTTTAAGGAGATATTTGAGAGGCACACGAACGAGAGATTATAGTTAGGTACGACTTCGAGGCGGACGACCGACAGGGATCGGGGTTTAGTGGGTCAAAGTGTTCCGATCTTGGAACTTTGGTTAAGTGTTCGTAATGGTAGGGGTACAGTTGAGTTCGGATTATATTGGAGGTAGATGTTGCATTTGTGGTAAATGTTGCATTTGTGGACATGATAAAAATTGTTGCACCAGCCATGGTAGATCTTGTAGCACCCCTGAACTCGAAACGCGTTTGCCAGGAACACTACATTACACTTTTAAGGAGGCATGAAATCTGGTTGTAAAATGCTGCGGAGGTTGAAAATAAAAAAATGCCATGCAGGCTTGCGCGAGAAGCTTCTGGCCCATGCAGTTAGGATCTTAGACGACGAAATCTCAGATATTGTGGATCTACAAAATGCAAAAGAGTAATTGAGGGTAGTGGTGATATTTACTTGGTGTTATCTATAAATTTTCTTTCTTGGGTGAAATTATGCCGCATCTGGCAACAATGG
Source organism: Yamadazyma trypodendri (assembly GCA_030572515.1). Taxonomy (NCBI): domain Eukaryota; kingdom Fungi; phylum Ascomycota; class Pichiomycetes; order Serinales; family Debaryomycetaceae; genus Yamadazyma; species Yamadazyma trypodendri. The sequence goes on along the minus strand of JAJMAI010000033.1, from coordinate 37,922 downwards.
CTCTTTTTCAGTAGGGGATATGCGAGCTTATGTCAGCCATAGGCAAGAGTAAAACGAAAGCATGTAATAATTTCTAACAACAGCCGCTTTGCGTGGGCTCGTTGGTCTCGATATTTATATCAATTGTCTCCTGGTTGTTGGTTTCCTTACTAAACTCCGGAAGATTCTTTGCAATCTTTTTGAATAACAATTTAATATTGTGATTGGCTTTAGTACTGGTTTCCAAGAATATTTTACAATTTTCGATACCTTTAGCCTTATCTTCCAACTCCTCCAAGCTCACTTGCCGTTTGTTGTTTAAGTCACTTTTGTTTCCTACCACTACTATGATCACCTCATTTCCTCTTTCCAACTTGACTTCCTGGATCCATTTGTCCAAATTTTCAAATGACTTTTTATTGGTGATATCGTAGCAGATAATGGCCACGTTGGAGTCCCGAATATATGAAGGTATAAGGGATCTGAATCTTTCTTGCCCGGCAGTGTCCCATAACTGTAATCGGATGGTCTTATTATCTTCAAGATACATGGTTTTGCTGAGAAAATCAATTCCGATGGTGGCACTGTACTGTTCTTCGAAGGTGTCGTACATGAATCTTGTTATGAGCGAAGTTTTTCCCACTCCTTGGTCACCCAAGAACACGATCTTGTACTTTCTTAATATGTTGGATTTGTCGTTGGAGCTCATGTTTGTGAAGAAGGTGTTATGCTTGAGATATGAGCGTCTTTGAGGAACTTTGTGATTGATAACTTGAGTGCTGTCTGTTGTGCTGACTTTTAGGAAGTATATTAAAGTGATAATTGATGAACAAGTCTCGTTGATTAGTGTACTTGTAGCTGTGGTTGTAATGATAACCAAAGATCTGTCGAATGTTTTTTCGTTTTATGCGAACCGCGAACATAGCACAAAGAATTGGCTTGTGTTTAATTTTGAGGTGCTAACTGTCACTCGGTTATGAGGGTCGGGTATTGCATCCACGCAGTTAGAACAACCTGGGATGTGTGGAGTATTTGGCGACATATTTCTAGCTGGTCTTTGTTTTCTATTTAACCGGCTCTTTGATTTATGGCCCGGTCCTTGAAGCGAAAGAGGGATTCTAACAATAGTGAAAAATGCTTTTTCATAGATCATACCCTGTAGTAAGAAATCGTCAAGCTCGAAACAATGCACTGTACAGGGACAGCCCGTTTGCAGGCTCGTGGTGGATGTAGTGTGCTTTTTGGAGTTAAGCTGAAACCAAATACTTCAATCTGGAACTAAAGCAAAAACCTCACATAAGAATCTGATTTCTCTCTTTGATCAAACTTGTAGAACGAGTATTAGTCTCTTTGATCAAACTTCATTTACTGGAAGCGATAGTAAGCTATATGCCATACTGCTAAACATAGAGCCAAGTTGCATACGTTGTTATCACCTTTCCCATACTGTGCTTCTGCTGATTTGATTCAATCATGCACACCAGCATATGATACAAGAGCAACCACTGCCAAAACCAAATATAACCTGGCTGTTTAGAGATTGTTGTATTTAGGATCAAACTCGATGTAATTCCCTAGAAACGGAAACAGTGTCGGAAAAATACAACTGCCTAGGAGTAATAAGCTTTTATGATGTCCATGCTTTGAATTTGAGCCCCAGTACTCAAAAATTTGAATCCCAAAACAGTTTATGGTGTGATTAAAGCAAAAGACATGTAGAATTTAGTACGTGTCTATGCCAATATTGAGGGTTGCAACTAGTTGTTTCTCTACAAGTTATGAACTTTGAAGGTGTATAAAAACATCAACCACTATGGCTAAAGGTATAAACAAGATAGCCCCCTTTGTAAAATTTCTTTTTGTGGCCATTTTCATGTCCAAATATGGTCCCGAAACTACGTATAGTTACAAGCCCTGTAACTAGACACCGATAATCTAGGGCCCGCAAGTGCTACTGATCTTCGGAGATATGGCCAGAGCAAATTAGCAAGTTGAATAGGGAATGTTCCTATTCTGACCAATGCTATCACATAGAGAGCAGGGGTGATCACTTTGAGTCCAGTCAACAATATCGTTTCTAAGTTCTTAGTATTATCGAAAGAAAAACATATTTGACAGCTTTTTCATTTGCATAATAAGCGGGAGGTCAATGAATTGAAATGCTTTTCATGTTGAACGGCTTAAAAAAAAAATTCTTTGAAACACCAATCCTTACAATACGTCTCTTCAAAATGCCTCTTTGGCCTTTGAACAAGTGATGACAGAGTCTAATAGCAATCAAAACAATTTAGTTATTGTTTTTGTGATTTTCACCCCTATATTATCGAGTCACCCTTAAATGTATGTTTTGGAAAAGGGTTAAGAGTCGTGTGATCAACTTAAAAGGCGAGGTAGTTTTGCGTATCTGCAAGAGAGGTAATCTTAAGCACTACGTACAAATATAGACAGAATGGAACTATTTCCTTTAGCGAATTTTGGTCTTTTTCCAAACGAGAGCGATTCTGCGATTCTTGTGTATGCCATATATCTGTGGTGGTAAGTGGACGGCATACTTGTTGATCGGACCGCATTGCGACTGAGGTCATGTTGCGTGTGTGTCATCAACTGTACTTGTGCTTTGAGAGGTCTGAACATTTAGTGGGAATAAAAGCAGACATAACATCAAAACTCATAAAAACCGTTTAATGTCATTTGCAATTATTGCAAAAAGGGAAAAAAGTTTACAAATGACACATTTGACTTTACCTAATTTCCTGTACTTCACCTCTGGCAATCCCTTCTCTAAACTCGTCCAATTGCCAGAACTGATTGGTACTCGAGAATGGTGACCTTATGTATTTGACAAAAAGAATACCAGGGAACTTTGAAATTCTCTCAATTTGGTTATTGGTCGTGTGACAGCCGTAACTGCCACCTGTAATATAAATAGTGGATATACCAATTTCATTATAGTGTGAGTTTCGCACTACCCAATTACTTTACTTAATCGGGCTATTAATGGAAACAACAAAAACCACAGAGTATGGGAATTAAATCGGTGATTTCTAATCTTGTCACGCCCACGATCACCAACCACGGTGTCACGACCATGGGGACTATTGACACACAGGAAGTTGACCAGTTTTTGCGACTCTCTGACGTGGATGTTTATGAGAACAGAGTCTATAACAGAAGCAAGAAGGTATTAGAGGTGAGGAGGCGAGAAGAGCCTTCTCGAGTTCAGATACGACAAGAACAGGACGTGGAAGCGTTGGAAAGGGAAGAAAGGAGGCAGAGGAAGCGGGAGAAGGTGAGGCGGGCGAGACAACGAGAAAGGCGAGAGAGACAGCAATTGGAGCAAGATCGGTCAGAGAGGATAGTGAGAGAAGAAAGAGAGAGGATAACGAGAGAAGAAAGAGAGAGGATAGCGAGAGAAGAAAGAGAGAGGATAGAGAAAGAAGCCAGACAGCAAAGAGAAAGAGAGGAGAGACAGCAAAGAGAAAGAGAAGCTAGACAGCAAAGAGAAAGAGAAGCTAGACTACAAAGACAAATAGAGGAGAGAGATGCTAGACAACGAGAGCTTCGGGACAGGGAAAGAGAGGAGAGACAGCGAGAAAGAGCTCGAGAAAGACAAAGAGAAAGAGAAGAGAGAGGCACTAGACAACGAGAAATAGAGGAGAGCCAACAACAAAGAGCTCGAGAAAGACAAAGAGAAGACAGACAACAAAGAGAACAGCTCCGAAGTCTGCATGCAGAAGGTGACACCCACCAACCACATGACCGCCAAAGAAGACGACACCACCAAACGGATCGCAGAGAAAGACCACGCAGATCTCGGCATTCTGAAAATGCAACAACTCGGGTAACAGCCCCCCCTCCGTCACCGGTAGTGCAGGAATTGTACCTTCAAGAGGAACTACCATCTTATAGAGAACATTTCCACAAATACCTTGACGTCTTGTCTTTCGACGCCCGTTTTGTCCCCATTTTAAGAGTGAACAAATCCTTGATTAAGAACCATAAAGAGTTGAAAAGTCTCATCATAAAATTTGAGTCGTTCAATGTTTTTCCCAGCACCATCGACCCCTTTAAACTTGGGTTTGTGGATGACCAGCACTTCGACGATATGATCCCGGAGCTCATCGAACAGGGAGAACGGATTCCAGAGCTCGAAAGAAACGTACCAGAGTTTCGAGAAAGAAACAACTCTTCTTTTGATATCAGCAGTTTAACCACCAGTGAGAATATTCAAATAGCCATTGATATTTCTTTGATGGACGGGGCGAACCTCTACTCTCCCAGAATACAGATTCCCCAGTACACAGACGTACAGTGATGACTGAATACCTTTTTCATTTTTTGGTTGCTGATTAAGAATGGTTATGAGTATGTGAGTGTTGCAAATGAATACTGTTGTGCGTGAGTTTTTTGCATCTATTTTTGATTTATATCAGTTTTTATATCACTCCAACATGCAATTATTATAATTAGTTATACAAAGAATAAGGTAACAACAGACGGAGTAGGTCTATAATAGTTTGGTAAAACATCGTTGTAGGTATAGATTGAGCACGCAAACATGCACACGACGTTTGCAGTGCCCACGGATGTTATTAGCGTACGAAATAATGTTCCCCTCAAACGCCTTTGCAAACGCATAGCACTACCCGAACAAGTTCATCAAACCTGACAGAAAAGAATTGGTGACAAGCTCAGAGAATGTCTGACCTGTACACCAGGAAATAGACCTATACACCAGGAAATAGACCTATACACCAAATATCAAACGGCTCGTACACGACCTCTCCGCACCGAAAATTTTGAAACCAGCCTTTAAATCTACTGTTGCAATTCACTTTACTTCTTTCGTATCGTGCTTGTGTTCTTTTGTGCTTGTCTTCTTTTTGTGTTTGTGTCGTTCAATAAACCCCTAGTATGTCTGAGACCGATCCTGTAGGATTCACCAAAGTGAGCGAAGAAACTCACAGAACAAGTACCAATCCCTACGGACCCAACCCTTCTGACTATTTGAGTAATGTGTCAGACTTCCAAATTATTGAGTCCACCTTGAGAGAAGGGGAACAGTTTGCCAACGCGTTCTTCACCACCGAGAAAAAAATCGAGATTGCCAGAGCTTTAGATGACTTTGGTGTGGATTACATTGAACTAACCAGCCCTGTTGCCTCGGAACAAAGCAGAAAAGACTGTGAAGCTATTTGTAAATTGGGGTTGAAAGCCAAAATATTGACCCATATCAGATGCCACATGGACGATGCTAAGGTTGCAGTAGAGACAGGTGTGGACGGAGTGGACGTGGTTATTGGAACCAGTCAATTTTTGAGACAATACAGTCATGGCAAAGATATGAATTATATTGCGGAAAGCGCAGTGGAAGTGATTCAGTTTGTCAAGTCCAAGGGAATTGAGATCCGGTTCAGTTCCGAGGACTCGTTTAGGTCTGATTTGGTGGACTTGTTGAACATCTACCGGACAGTAGATAAGATTGGGGTCAATCGGGTGGGAATTGCTGATACGGTTGGATGTGCCAATCCCAGACAAGTGTATGAGTTGGTTCAAACTCTTAAAAGTGTGGTACACTGCGATGTGGAATGTCATTTCCACAACGATACGGGATGTGCTATTGGAAACGCTTATACTGCATTAGAAGCGGGTGCTAAATTGATCGATGTTTCAGTTTTGGGAATTGGAGAAAGAAACGGAATCACTTCTTTGGGGGGACTCATGGCCCGAATGATAGCTGCTGACAGAGACTATGTTTTGTCCAAGTATAAACTCCATAAATTAAGAGACTTGGAGAATTTGGTGGCGGAAGCAGTGCAAGTGAATATCCCATTCAACAATCCAATTACCGGATTTTGTGCTTTCACTCATAAAGCAGGGATTCATGCTAAAGCTATTTTGGCCAACCCTAGTACATACGAGATTTTAAACCCATCGGATTTTGGTTTAACCAGGTACATTCATTTTGCCAACAGACTAACTGGATGGAATGCTATTAAGTCCAGAGTTGATCAGTTGAATTTACACTTGAGTGACGAACAGTGTAAAGTGGTGACGGAGAAGATCAAGAAGTTGGGAGATGTTCGACAATTGAACATTGACGATGTGGATTCTATAATTAAAGAGTTCCATGCGACCCAGGCGTAGGAAGTAGCTTGTTTAATATATTTATTGGATCTAAGTGTTTGTAAATGTGAGGTTGCAAATTCCAAGTGCAAAATTGAACTTAGTTGCATATTACCAAGTAACAGGTGAGTACAAATTCAAAGTAAGTTAATATGAAGTCAGAATTCTGCTACTCTCTTTCTGACTGGATGCTCTCGTCATCATCAGAATCCTCCTCTATTTCCACATTCTTCCTCCTCTGGAAATCCTTGATATGTGCTTTATTTAACACGTCACTAAAGTTCGCCAAAGTCGATCTCCGTCTGGTAACGAGCGGCATGCCGTTGACATCTCTTGGCGCTGCTTCAGAACTAATAGACTCCGCGTACCTGACAGAAGTACTGGTACCAGTAGTCTCGTTCTCCAGTTCGCTCATGCTCGACATCATTCTGATCACTTGATCGCTGTATTTCATTTTCACCAACTTCTTAATGGCTCTTTCCACCTTGTAGGAAACCGGATACGGTAAGGGAGTATCTTTTGAAGCCCTAAACAAAACCACATTGGTGAGATGCTCGTTTTCCATTCGGATAACCACCCAAATCATTCTTCTGAACAACTCGGCTACCGCAATACAGAAACTAGTGGCTGCCGACTGCTGGAGCTGGCTGCTGAAGAAAACGTAAAACATCCACTGAAATCGAAGAAGCATGTCTGCTATCATTGCCACGTAGTAATATGCAGGTTGGTGGTAAAGAAGATTATCTCGAAGAAGCCAATGTCTGGATCCTACCTGTAAAAGCGACCAGTCCATGATGATATCCCATGCGGCTGTGACAACGGAGTTTATGGAGGCCACCACAATGAAGGCGATTTTGTGGCTGGTTGTTCTCTCGATTCGCCAAACACTAAGAAGACAGTAATATAGCACGCCCACGCCATATTTGAACATGTTTGCAAGATGGGGAAACCATTCCCCAGTGTCGCTGTACCGGCGAAAGCACTGGAGGAATCTCCAGATACTAGGAAGGGTTGCAAAAAAGCCCATGGACCGAGATTTGGACGATCCACAAGTGCCCGGATCGTCTCCTGATACCCCATTCCAATGAGTACTGTATAAGCAAAAGAAAAAGGATATATTCCCCATGGTGTATGTTAAAGAACACAACAAGTCGGCCACAAAGAAGTCTCGAAATTCAACGGGATAGAACCCCGACAATAAGATTCTCCATACGGCAATTTGCAACCATCTTCTTCCACTAAGGTAAAATTGATTGAAAGGCCAAAAAAAGATGGTCAAGCCGAGGCCAAAGTAAATCCAGGGCCAGTCTCTTCCTGGGAACTCTGAGGGCCAGAAATCGGAGACACTGAACCACATTAAGAGGCCCAATCCCCCAAACATTATCGCCGGGATTAAAAGGAACTGTTTGGTATCCAAAGCGGTACCGATGTTCAACTCAAAGATGAATTTGTAGTTGATGTTGAACTTTTCAAACACAAGCAAAAGTAATCCAAAAAGCAAAAACATCAAATTTAAGAGGAAAAACCCTCCAAAGATTTGAAGCAAATATATCCCTTCGGGGAACGTGTTGTTGTAAATTTTATGAAGACTGGTGTACAATGCTAACACGAACAAAGGCAATCCAAAACCAAGGGCCAAACCGGAACTAAAAAACTCCCAGTAAAAAGAAGATGAATTCAGTTCGTTCAAAGCGTAAGCAATACTTTTGAGCTTTTCCAAAGACTGTTTCCGATCACTGGAATGGGGGTCGAAGAACGTGATATATAACTCTTCCATTTGCCGAATGAGCTGGTCCAAAATAGTCGAAGATAAAAAGTACGACTCCGTGTCTAATTTTGTCATGTACAGGGTCGAAATATTGGTGTTTGTGAGCTTATCGAATTTTTTGGTGATTTTCCGAAATGCTGTTCGATTGAGCTCCTTATACGAGCGCAAAAGTACCAAAGACCGGTAGTTTTCCAACATGGCCTCTTTGAGTTGTTTTCTGGCAAAAAGAAATGGCACGGGGAACGTTTTTTTGGCGACGTAATCTCCACGGGAAACTGGTACCTGGGCCCTAGGGGTGACATACGTGGGGTAGTTGGTTACATCGTCTGATTGCTCCGAGTCCGTTGTTTCTCCCAGGCCAAAACCGTTTCGTATGCGATTTTCAAAGTAGTTGGCATCACATTCAGCAACATCGGGCTTTGTCATGGAAATATCTCCATTTTTCTTCCGCTTTAGCTTGGTAAGAAACACGGTGGAGGGTAGTGATGGTAAATCGTACCTGGCCAAGGACCCTAGAGCCGTTCGGGTGTGATACGCTAGCTCATTCACTCGAGTGTACACAGCCGTGTCTTTAGTGGGAGGAGCTAATTTGTGTGACCGTTGCTGCTGTCTCAGATATGCCTTGTGCTCTTTCAACTGGTAGAGCTGGTCTTCAAGCACTAGGAACCGTTCGTATACCTCTTGTTCTTTGTCTTTGTAGAAAGACTCTACTTTTGCGTATTCTTCGTCTAAAAACTGGTAGAATTGGACCGCAGGCTTGGAAGACTGAGATGTGGTGGTGGTTTGTGCAGTGGAATTGGGTTGTGGGTTTGTGGGTTGTGTTTGGGAGGAGGAGTATTTGTGGGAGTCTTGAGGGCCTAATAAGGGGGTGCGATCACTGGTCTGTTCGTCCACAGCGGTTTTGACTTTCTTGATGAGTTTTTTACCCTTTTTGTACTCGACGTATTGGTAACGCCATTCGGGCACCACTGCCCTGCTCAAGGACTCTGTGAACTTCATGTGTGATTCATTTAGAGAGAGTAAAATTGTGATAAAAAAGCGCGCTGCGGGAGAATGGCGTGAGCCGGAATAGCTTGCCCGGACACGGGAGAAGGCTGACCACGTGTCCGTGATAGGTTGTGTATTAGGAGTAGGGATCAGGGAGTTGTGCTGTTGTGGGTATATTCGTAGTTTCGTGCTTATAATTTTGTGTGTATGTTATGCTTGAAGTGTTATTGATTTTGTGGTTATGATATTTCGGTTATGCTTTTTTGGTTATGAGTCTTGGGTGGTTTTGTGTTTGCTTCTCTGACACCCTTCTCTAATTTTCATATCGCACGTAAAGAGCATCCACAAAGTGCCGGTGCTTGATGCCTGGGGGTTTGGCCTGGCCGAACCCCTCAATGGCCTCTGCCACCGTCCACCCGAGTCGTTCTATCAAATAGCAGCAGATTAGGAACCCGGTTCTGTTGAAGCCGTAATGACAATGCACGGCTATCAACGGGGTTGCAACTTCATTAGTGCTCAAGATCTTGTCTATCAATGTGATAAACTTCCGAACAGAAGCCGGATCCGGGACTACCTTAGAAACGGTGGAGCACTTGTAATATCTGATTTTGGTGAAGGAAGACGGATTGTACGGGGGAATATCGGCGGAGATGTCGACCACTGCGATGAGATACCCTTTGAGGCCTGTTTCTGTGGAAGCTGTTTCTGTGGCAGATCCGGCTCCTGCTTCCCCAAACATCCCCTCGAGAATCGCAGGCGAGTGCTTACTATCGCCCTCCCGCAACGTCTTCATCCCCAACAACGGTGAAATCTCCCCGTTTCTCACGATATTCCCCGAAATCGGCACCAACTTCAGCCACTTCATCTCGTTCTTCAAGCCCCATTTGTCACCGCTTATGTCAGCTTTCACTCGAAGCACCCACGCCGGCGAAAGATGCAACCGTTCCGGGAACTTCTTCTCAATATGGTTCAAAATCTTGCCACTAATAAACTCTGGTTTTCCAAGAAGTAAAGCATGGCCTGCATTTTTTACTTCGATGAAGGTACTGACGTTTCTTTGAAACGCCTTTGAAAGCATCTCATTCGTGCTGATTATGCCCTTAATGGGCGTCACATGGTCATGTGTGCCTCCTACAAGGACCGTCTTCTCGTAAACACGTTGGTCAAACGGATTGTCATTGAATCGTTTTATAGCGGCCACCAAATCGGTGTATTTACACCGTTCAAACCCTTTGATGTATTTGAGAAGGTAATGGGTGTCTATGTCCAAATTCCACCGGAACTGCTTGAGTTTTATGTAGAGGGCCGTGTTTGCTGGAAGAGCAGATAAGTCGCCCACTTGTCTGCGTACACTGGCACTGTCAAGCCCTTCAAGTCTGTCCCAGGTTCGGAAAAGGTTTACTACCGGAGCATTGGAGAATAGCATCAGTGGAAGTCCTAGCTTGGGGGCTGCTTTGGCATTCTCTTTGTGATCCAAGTCGTCCACAAATCCCGGATTTGACAACAATATAAACCCTTCCACCTTGTTTAGCGGTAACTTTTTGGTAACTCGTACGCACAATTGGGTTCCCATGGAATGGCCAATTAACACCACCTTTTTGCCCGCCGGAATGGTCTGGATCAAGAATTCAGTGATTATGGTTGCAATGTTATCAGCTGCAAAATCCCCAGCGGACATGGCCAGTACAGACGTAGCTATATTGGCCATATCTTCATCAGAAATACTGGATAATCTGGCATAATTACCCGGTTTTGGCCTCGAATCGCCAAACCCTGGTAAATCTAACGACACAATCTCCAGGCACTGGGCCAAAAGTGCCATCAATGGCTCAAACTGGGACATCTGCCCTCCTAGACCATGTATAAACACCAAAATAGGGCTCTCCTGGAGATCTTTCAGAATATCGACGGAATTGTGGTCGTTTTTCGTGAAATTCGTTAACGGGTGGTCCACATGGATGGTGTGAAGGTACACACTGTCCACAGACACCGACGGCTGGTGTGACAAGTCAATATGTGACACATGAGAATACTTTGCAATTAACCCACAATCATTTGGTTCGGTAGATAATACGTAGTTTTCATACGAATTGGACAGCAAAAAAATCGTCGTAAAGTACTGCCGAAGCTTCTTCAAGATCGTGTTTGTGGCATTTGCTTGTTGCAGCGACAACGTATGAAGATGGGAGTATGAGTCGGAAGGGATGGTCATTTAGTGATGTTTTTAGCGCGCGAGTTTTTTCTTCTTAAACACATGTCGCTTTCGAACTCGTTTGACGATTTGGACTCGTCCTTGGATAAGGCGTTGAACAATGCCTCCCGGCACTTCAAGTCGCGTCAGAACTCGCAGGGGTCGGGAAATGGCATTCCGTTGACGAATTTCCAGGCAGGAAATGGCAGTAATGGCAGCTTCAACAGCGCAGGGTTTAGTCCTGATTTCCAAGACGATAGCAGTCCGCTTATTCCCAATAACCCACCAGTGGAAGAAATTGGTGTACCCCGACTGGGGGTGTCTTCGTGGGTGGCGTCGATAGTGAATTTTTTTCGGGTGGCCAAACATGAGTTGAATCAACAACGGAGCCCAGAAGCCGGCGCTGCCACGCGAGTTATCAGACCCCGGGCCACGGCAGCCCTGGAGTACCCCACAAATGCCATTTCCAATGCCAAATACAACCCCATCACTTTTATTCCCATTATTTTGTACGAACAATTCAAGTTCTTTTTCAATTTGTACTTTTTATTGGTGGCATTATCCCAGGCAGTGCCGGCGTTGAGAATCGGGTACTTGTCGTCGTACATCGTGCCGCTTGGGTTTGTGTTGACGGTGACAATGCTTAAGGAGGCCACAGATGACGTGGCGAGGCGCCGGCGGGACATTGAACAGAATAATGAGTTGTATGATGTGTTGAACCGGGGTGGGGCCAATTCCTTAACTAACGACGCCAAATCGGTGGCGTCCAAGAACTTGCGGGTGGGGGATTTGGTCAAGATCCACAAAGGCACCAGGATTCCCGCAGACGTGGTGCTACTTCAGTCCAGCGATAAGGAAGGTAATGGAGAAGCTTTTATTAAAACAGACCAGCTAGACGGCGAAACCGACTGGAAATTGAGAATAGCTCCTGCGGCTACCCAAAAACTAACCAATATTTCCGACTTGATCGATAATGTTGCCGTGGTGGTCAACCGGCCCACAAAACTGATCCATGAATTCAGCGGGAAATTGGCGTACCATCCGCAGGGATTTGAGGCTAGTGACACCAGGGAGTTCCCGCTTACGATTGACCAGACTATGTGGGCAAATACGGTGTTGGCTACGGGGTCTGCTATTGGAATCGTGGTGTATACGGGTATTGAGACCAGGCAACTGATGAATACCACGAAAACGGGGGTAAAGACCGGGGTTTTAGAGCTTGAAGTCAATAAGTTGGCCAAGATTCTCTGTGTGACGGTTTTCGTGTTGTCGATTTCGTTGGTATTGGCTAAAGGCTGGCCACTTAAGAAGAAATGGTATATTGATATTTTGCGGTATTTGATCTTGTTTTCCACCATTATTCCCGTGTCGCTTCGGGTAAATTTGGACCTAGCAAAGTCGGTGTATGCATCTCAAATCCACAGAGACCCGGAGATCGCCAATACGGTGGTCCGAACCTCGACCATTCCCGAAGATTTGGGCAGAATCGAGTATTTATTGAGTGACAAGACAGGAACTTTAACTCAGAACGATATGGAGCTCAAAAAACTTCATTTGGGCTCTGTCAGCTATGCGGGGGAAACCTTGGACATGGTGACAGAATATATCAACAACAACGCCCGTGTGGGCGGTGCCGTGGTGTTGGGAGGCAAGAAAAGAGACCTCAGTCACAAAGTCTACGAATTAGTGTTGACTTTAGCATTATGTCACAATGTGACTCCCACGTATGAAGAGGACGGTACGACAGAAGTGACATACCAAGCGGCGTCGCCAGATGAAATCGCAATAGTTAAGTTCACCGAATCGGTAGGGTTGAAGTTGGTGCAAAGAGACCGGGGGTCCATGACGTTGGTGCACCAGAAACTGAACCAGTTCTTCAAGTTTGATGTTGTCCACATTTTCCCATTTAATAGTGACACAAAGCGAATGGGAGTGGTGGTGAGAGACCATGCACGAGACGAGGTGTCGTTTTTGCAGAAAGGAGCAGATTCAGTAATGATGAATATTGTAAGTCATAACGACTGGCTTGAGGAGGAGACCAACAACATGGCGAGAGAAGGGCTCCGGACGTTGGTGATAGGTAAAAAGCTGTTGACGGAGACACAGGTAAGAGATTTCAGCAATAGTTACCATGAAGCCAGTTTATCGATGTATGACCGGGACCAGGAGATGCAAAAAGTCATCAGCAGCCACCTAGAACAGGATTTAGAACTCCTTGGGTTGACGGGAGTGGAGGATAAGCTCCAGAAGAATGTGAAATCGTCTATTGAGTTGTTGCGGAATGCTGGCATCAAAATATGGATGTTGACGGGAGATAAGGTGGAAACTGCCAAATGTGTGTCAATTAGCTGCAAATTGATCACCAGAGGTCAATATGTGCATCAAATCACCAAGATAACTCACCCCGATTTGGCATTAAATCATTTGGAAGTGCTCAGGGTGAATTTAAACTCGGTATTGTTGATCGACGGAGAGAGTTTGGCCACATACATGAAGTATTTCGGAACCGAATTCTTTGAGTTGGCCATTAAATTGCCCACGGTAGTGGCATGCAGGTGTTCACCTCAGCAAAAGGCAGACATTGCTAAAATCATTAAAGAAATCACCAAAAAGAGAATATGCTGCATAGGGGACGGAGGGAATGATGTGAGTATGATCCAAGTGGCAGATGTGGGGGTTGGAATTGTTGGCAAAGAAGGAAAACAAGCGTCTTTGGCAGCGGATTTCAGCATTGATCAATTTTACTATCTTTGTAAGCTATTGCTTTGGCACGGACGGAATTCGTATAAAAGATCGAGTAAATTGGGCCAATTTATCATGCATCGAGGACTTATTATCTCGGTTTGCCAGGCAGTCTACCTGATTTCCTCAGATTTTGAGCCTTTGGCATTATACCAAGGTTTCTTGATGGTGGGGTATGCCACAATCTACACCATGATGCCGGTATTTTCCCTTACTTTGGACTGTGATGTCAACGAGAATTTGACCAGACTTTATCCGGAACTTTATCGAGAATTATCGGTGGGGGCCCTTAGCTACAGGAACTTCGTTATCTGGTGCATAATCTCGCTTTATCAAGGAGATGTGATCCAATTAATGGCTCAACGGTTCCAAACAGTGGATCCAGACCAGTTTACCACCATGGTGGCCTTATCTTTCACGGCATTGGTGTTTAATGAGTTGATTATGGTGTGTTTGCAAATCAACCAGTGGAACAAGGTGATGATGAGCACCTTGATAGCCACTTTTTTCATTTACGTGGCGTCGGTACCGGTTTTGACGGGGTACTTTGACATGGATTACATGACATCGGTGAGTTTTGTGTGGCAATTGGTGGTGATCTTGGCGGTGGCGTTGGTGCCGATCTGGGGGATCCAGCTAGCGGTGGGCCGGTTGCGGCCGCCCAGCTACGCCAAAGTGCAAGACTAGGAGTGATGAGGGAATGTCCTGAAGACTCAGAGAAGAAAAGTTGCAAAAGAGAAGACAGAAAGAAGAATTGCAGATAAGAGAGAATATGCAGAGAAAAAATGAAGACACCAGGAATAACCGCATTCTATACGACGACCAGATGAAAGCTTCCAGCCTAAGATAAAGAAGGCCAATGACGCGTGAAGACGCTCATACTCGTTCACGTCACGCCGGAGGGCAACTTACGGGCAGTGTTCAGGGGAGCCAATACCTGTCAGGCACTGGTCGTGTACTTCCCATTATTGCCCACCGGGCATCGGAATCGGGCAATTGTTGTAGCAATCGGCGACATCCATTTTCAAAAGGTTGTGTCCCAACGGAATTAGTTGTGTTTGCGACTGCTCGTATAGATTACATATTCCTGCATATATTCAGATGGCCCCAGTTGGGCTCTGATTATGTTTGTTGTTTTCTGTGGTTGAGCCTTATTATTGTGCTAAAAAAAATTGTTGTCTGTACGACTGTAACACCACAAATGATTTGAGATTATGGTTCCATAAATGTCGCGAGCCCCATATAAATAGCCACAAGTCTGCTGTTTTGTAATAAGTAATTCGCTATAAGTAATTTGCTATAATGTACACTGCTAAACCAATACACTCCAAACATGCCACCATATTATTAGGCTACTTAGCCTTGTCCACCACCTTGCCGTTTGCGTTGAGTTATAAAGAGTCGTTAGACAAGCCACAATTGAAGGGGACGGTGAGTTCCCGGGCCTTATTCAACAAGATCTAGGATGTGGATTCCGTTAGAGATGCGTTGATTGAACGTTGCTAAGACGATGCTAAAGCGTTGTTAAAGGCTTAAAGAAGACGTTGCCAGACGTCATTATGCTAAAGGAGACGTTGTCAATGTTAGAAAACATTTAAAATTGGGGTGAGGGACATCGTTTGACACGCTGTATCCCTTGTCCTCACCAATCACAGGGATGAGGTATGGAAAGGACCAGGCATGGAATATAAATAATAAACGTATGATAAAATGTCGTGCTGCATCTGTGGAGCCATGGGGTGCGAATGTGGTGATATTGTCACATCGGGCGTTACCCGGATTCGACAACAACGACATCTGAAACTCCGGAACTGTAGCCTACGACGACATAACTCTACAATGACACAACCCTACCACTCTGATATGATGCAATAACACCTCTAAAGGTTGTAAGTTTAAGCAACAGTTTTCTCGATAGCATGGAGAGAATACTTCTTTAATAGTGCTATTTTCTTGGACAACCATTAGGTCTAGAGAAGACAAGCATAAAATGCACTACAGCAAGTACACAATGTCTGCTAATAGCAGGAAACATCCACTGTTTCCCAACGTTTGTTGAGCACAAAAAACATGCTATGTCTCCCAATGTCTGCCAAAGAGGACCCTTTTCAGCTCTACTGGTTGCAAGTTTATATCCCACTTGAACTTCAAGAGTGTCGCAATCACAAGAAAGTATTGGGCAGATTCAGGACTGTCGAACACAGGTGCAGAGTTCTTTCATACATGCCGAGATCAGGTAGGAAGCTTGAAACTGATGAAAATGAAGAAAAGAGTGGTAATTAAATTTTAAAGCAGGAAACTGAAAGCAAAAGTAGTAACGAGAGATCCAGGCTGAAAAATGAATACTGAATAGTAGCAAGGAACCTAAATGATCCACCAATTACACCAATATAAACATTCTTCTATCGCACAATCTTTGAATCATCGTACATATTAACATATTATTGACTGTGATATTAATCGACACAATAGACGACGCAGCCATTACCGGATCCTTTCGGAGTCAAGTAAGCCACCTTTCGATCGTCAAATGTCAAGTGGTACGTCTTTCCATCATCACAATCGGTATTTCTAACGATTCTCATTACCCTAAAATCTTATCCGGAGAACTAGGTGCTAAACTCCACTCCATCAGAAATATTTGGAAAAATGGCTATTAAAGGCAAGGCAGTTCGATCCCGCCACGGATGCACGAGCTGCAAAGCCAAGAGGATAAAGTGTGATGAACTCAAACCAAGGTGTAGTGCCTGTGAATCACGAAACATCGCATGCCACTATCACCTCAAACTCCAGTTCAGAGAAGACTACGAGATGCGAGGATTGCTGTTTGGCCGGGAGGGTGTGTGGGGAAAAAGCACAAGCAAGACAGCTGTTACCCCGTGGTTCGTTTTACCGATTCTTCGGCCGGTGGAGTTTGTGAACTTCTTATCAGAAGATATTGGAAAGCAGGAGGTGCATGCCCTGTCATTTTCAAGAGCATTTACGAAGGTGCTGTTTTCAAAACTACCTCTGGGCGTCAGCTGGATAGGCAGGCAAAACATGGGCTACGCTATGAGCTACTTTGTGCTAGAAATATCTCCAATTTTTGACCCGTTGGGCTCAACGGGTCTTGATCACATAGTGGACTCTACTTTCACTTTAAAGCACTTGCAAGCGTACGCCAACCATCACAAACATCTCAATTACTTTATGTTGGCTTTAGGAGCTGGTCATTTGGGGAGATCTAACGATTCCTGGCACCCTAAATGCCAGCAATTCAAACACCTTGGAATCCAAGAGATCCAACCGCAGTTGGAGCTTCTCGAGAGTAGGGAAGGTATGTTGGAGGACCTGTTAAAAGGCCTGGAACCCGCCCCAACTCCTTTTGGCATCGATATATTTGTTTCTTTACTCTTGCTTCTTCTCATCGAAATATCCACTGGCACAGAAGAATGGCTGCAATATTTGAAACTCAGCAAAGTTCTCCTTACATCCAAGCAATTCCAGCTTCATGGGTGTGCCACAGAACTGGCCCTTCTTCGGTTTTCCCTTGAGTTTTTCCACTATCTGGAAAGTCTAGGAAGAGCCGTGTGTAGAGACAGAAATCGATTTGCAGTAATTCTAGAGAATTTAAACTTGAGCGAGGGAGACCAGAAGTTGGTACCATGGATGGCCTGTGACAGGAGTCTTGTATTGATCACCTCCGATATCACTGACCTTGTGCTTGAACGAGGAAACATGGGCCTGCATGAGTACAATTTACTTTGCAGCGATATTGCAACCAAGCTTGAATTGATGCACCAAAAGTACTTTCCCGGGGAACCTCTAGTTTTAGAGGTTCAGACCAGCGACAAAGCCACACTCGAGTCTCATTGTTTTCTCTTGGCGTGTCAAATCAAGCGTTTGGCCACTGAGGTATATTTTGAATGCTGTCTTTTGAACCTCGACCCACAAAGTGCTATTATCAGGAAAAAAGTCCACCAGGTATTCCTGGTGCTAAAAGTGCTAATTAAGGTCGATTTCAAGTGGTTATCTCTGGTGCTATGGTGCTTATTCATCGCGGGGGTGGAAATTGATGCAACAGATGTACATTGTGATGAATATCGATATTTGACGTTGGTGTTTTTGGGCAAATTGCAGGCAACGAGTTGGAACGATGTTTTCAGGGTCCGGGCTATGATTTTGAATGTGTGGAAGAAGCGGGATATGTGTAAGGGGGGAGGGAGAGATAATGATTGGGACCGGTACGTTTCCGATAGCCGAAGCAATGTGACTTTGGCATAGGATAGAGTGAGGCTACTACGGTCATTACCAGAGGATAAACACGGTATTGGGGTTTTTCACTACTTCTGGTGGGGGAAACTCAATTTTGAAAATAGAGTCGGGCTGACACTTTTAGTATTGGTTAGCACCAGTTGTGACAGTTTTAGTTTAGCAATTTCTTCAATTTCTGGATTTCCTATTTTGTTTGCAGCAACTGCTACCTCTGCACCACTATCTTAGTACTCTCAACTTGTTGAACTTTTTTTCTAAAAAAAGTATTGTTTCCGATAATTTACTTTACGAGTGGCACAGTTATTTATAAATACGATTTTCAATTCAGAAATACTTTTGTCAACGAATTCTTTCTTTGATGGTGTATTCTTGGCCGATATCTTTCTCGGCGATTTTAGCGTGCCCTAACGAATAAGCATCTTGACCAGGGCGAGATTCTCAACGCTGTCGTATTCCAAAAGAAGATACGAATTGGACGAATATTTGGCGATTTATTGATGGAGATCTACGATTTTTACGATGGAGCAGCGAATTGAGTGACTCCATGGACACTATCGACACAATCTTGCTTATAGAGGGACTCGGTGTTAACTGGCCCTAACTGTACCTCGACCATGACCGGTCACCCCCGCAAAAGTACTGCATATGGCTATATCTAATTACGAGGTTTCGTACTTCAGACATATAAAACCCAGGGATCCCCAAGACTTTTATCGCTAATGGGTCTTTTCAGTAAAGTAAAAGAAGCCAAGGGGTTCGTTAAAGGCATTGCTGCAGTTAATGGCCTGAACCCTATGAAACTTGACGTTATAACGTCTATTGAAACCGGTAAAGATCCTAATTATGATAAACTTACGAATTTGGCCATGCAAACCCACAACGATTATGCCCGGGACTTGATAGTAAAAGCATTTGACGATTACTTTAGTTACCAAGGAACCGATTACCAGAGAATTGCCAATTTCCTTACTGCATGCTACACAATCACCGTGTACGGATCGGATGCGGTTGTGAAAGATATGCAAGCACGTACTGAACGATTCAAGAGATACTTGGAACACCCCGATGAGAAAGTTCGGAAAGAGGCAGAGTCGCTTGTGGATCTTCTTTCAGACGATGAGTTCTTGGCGGAGGCCAGAAAGGATCTCCCTTCTTCGGTTAGTGGAGTGGTTATTGCGGGAGGACAAGTCACCACTGTGACTCGGCCATAATTGATACTTGAGATGTTTTATATACTACTTATGTTACCTTATCCGTCAGTTTTACCTCAATTCATATGCCAATTTCACTTTCGTCATTTTCTGCAAACTCAAGAGTCCCAGATTAATCTGAATAGTTGTTACCGTCACATGCAAGTAGCAGTTTTACCGAGGTTGTAACGAAACAGTATATGACGACTGGTGTATTATCTCTTCTTTGCAGCAGCTGCTCTAGTTTGCCGCTTCTCTATCTTTGTTAAGAAAGGGCTACTACCACAAGAAAGGACTTTTTCTTTTGGTATGAGGTGAAGTGGAGCATTTTTTTGCATATGTTTAAGACGTGGACCGATGTACGAGATCAAATAACTCGCCTTAAGGCCCCGTTGTGTATAACTTAAGCATTTATCATTTGTGGTCATTCGGAGTGGCTCCCCATCACTACCCAACATAAGTAGAACCGACTCAATTAATACTAATAGAAGCTATCTCGCCCACCTTTATTACAATCACAACAGTTTCGACATAAAGATAACAAAGGCCATATGATGACATGAAAGATCGAGGTGAACGATTCAAGAGATATTTAAACTGCCCCGAGGAAAGGGTCCAGGGTAAGCAAAGCTGTATGTGAAATTTCTGAATGCTTCAGCTACATCGACTATGGCATAATACCTTTTATCAAATAGTCCACTACGGCCTTGAACTACATGCTGTAACCAAGTAAGTTTATATATACTTTGTGTATTTTATTTTTTACGTCTACTTAAACTGAGGTTTAGCAAACTTGGCAGGCTAGGCAGACTAGAGAGACGAAATGGTAATTTGAAACTCGTCACAAGTACCGTCGGAAACACTCACAGTTTTTTGGTCTCCGTCACCACTAATACACCAATTGTAGACCCCTCCATAGCCAATTGCTTCTCCATTATAGTCAAAAGCACTACTGGACAGACCACAAGAGAAAACTCCGCCAGAAACCCCACATGCACCCTTACTAGACTTAATCAGGAACTGATCAGATCCAGCATCACTAAACGTGAAAGTAGCACAAGTTCCCAGAGTGAAATACTTACCAGCAGAAATAAGACACCCGTTACTGATTTCCAAGTACCCCTTTGATCCGTCGGCCGGAACAGAAGTACCCCCAGTGTTTGTTGTAGTGGTAGTTTTTGTGGCAGCAGTGGTCGTTTTCAAAGTGGTGGCAGTAGTGGTTGCAGTATTGCCCTTTGGAACAAATTTAATTCCGGTGGATTTACATTTTCCATTGCCGGTTCTGTCGATGGGAATAAACTTGTTTCCAGTCAAAGGCCCTTGAAGATGGTGGTAGTACCATACTTCGTTCAAAGCATTGCTAGAGTCACAGGAAAAGTAGACGCTTTTACCGAAATGTTTCGATAATGCAGCATCTATTTGAGCACTAGTGTAAGTGGCCGAAGTGGAAGGAGTAATGCCTTCAGCCACTAACCAGTCATATGTAGGCAATGTTTTGTACAAACCCACGGCAATTCTAAAGTAATCATACACGTTTTGATTATCTTTGGCGTTTGTGTAGCATGAGGGTGCAATAGTATTAACGCACGTTCCATGTTTATTGAACTCGTGCTCCCATAAGCTAGCATCATTTCCCTGGTAGTCTTTCCAGTACGTTTCCATTTCTGCTTCCAAAGACGGATCAAACAGGCTCACAATCGATTTGGCATCGGTGATTTCCCAATCGGGATTGCAAGTGGCCTCGTAGCCTCCCGTACATAAATCGGGCCAGAGTCCGTGAACCGTGAAAGAATCGGCTGGGCCGGTAGCAGGATTGTAGTCCCAGAACTGGGTCTGCAATAAGGTTCCACCGGGGCTCTCGTAGCAGCAGGTGTTATCGGTGGGTCCGTCGGCGCTGCAACTCTCTGGCAAGTCTGCAGGGCAGCTGGCGAAATCAGCAGCCGCAAAAGGAAGTAGTAACAAAAAAAGCATAGTGTTTAATTAGTCTTTCAGCAGTCTTCCAGCTATTTATACAGAACGCGTTCTATTTATAGTTGCCTGAGATTAAACGGCATCATTTCAGGCATGGGCTGCGTGGGAAAGTTCTATTGTCAATTCTTGAAGCCTCTCGAAGCAGGGGCTTATGCTGATAACAAACCTTAAAAAATAATTGAGGAGGGACGAGGTAAATTTGGGAAGAAGACGCGGAAGGAGGAAGCCGAGGGGAGAGAGGATAAAGCAGCAAGGAGGAAAGAGAAAAGAGCAAGAAAGAAAGGAGAAAATAGCAAGGAAGAAAGGAGACTAGGGAAAGGAGAAAGAAGTAAATAAAGAATGTAAAAGCAGGACGAAACTAAAAGTCAAATTAGGCATTTTTACCCTATTCTATTACTCTATTAATTCTATTCACTCCAGATGCGCAAGCACCGTGGCCTTTGCCAAGACAATGGGCAACTCTTCCATCCTATACCCTCCCCACAACATCACCTGTGCAATACCTTGGTAAATCATGGCTTCTACCCCTCCAATCACTACCCACCCTTTAGCCCCAAATTCCTTATACAACTCGGTAAATGGCACCGGGTGGTAACACATTTCAAGAACAGCACCTCGGGATTCGTTCATGAATACCTGTAACGTCTTTTTCGCTTGAATTTCCTGGTTTGTGCTGGGTGGGTAATTTGGCACACAAAGTACTACCAATTGAGGCATTAAACAGACACGTGCCTGGTCAGGGGTTTCAATATGCATGATTTCAAGACCCGGCTCGTTCTGGTGCATCACTTCCACCAACAGATCAACCTCTTTCTTGTCACGATTCACCACATACACCTGTTTGCACCCAAAAAACTTGTACAAAGCAAATACCGCCGATCTTGATGCCCCTCCCCCTCCATAAACCAACCCCGGAAGGCCCTTTTCCAAAGTGTGGTTCACGTGCGGCAAAGCCAGTGGACTTTGGGTAAATGCTTCTCTGATGCCCACGGTGTCAGTATTGGTGCCTATTTTGACGACTTTTCCGTGTATTTTTCGAGTGTATACGGTGTTGATGGCTCCCACTCCCGTACCTATTTCGTCGGTCAAATCCACTTCACTCATGAATCCGATTTTGTTGGGCATGGTCACAGCACTGCCAATGACATTGTCGGTGAAATGTGCTTGAAAATCGGACTTGCTGTCGGTTTCCAAGAGGCTGTAATTCCAGTCGAGGTTTAAAGCGTTGAAAATGGTGTTAATGAGCAACGGTGCCTTGGATTTGGAGATGTGCAACCCAAACAAGTAGAAGTGGAGTTTTTTAGCCCGGAGGTGTTCGAAAGGCTCTGTTGGCTCCAATGGTTGTGTAGGCTGTTGCTGCCACTCAAATTGCTGCAATGTAGACCTCGCTGTCATGTTTTATGGAAAACGTTTTTTTCCGAGAATACCAAACACCGATCTCAACGATTCTGGCTGCAAGAAGAAACTGGCTTAAATTGGTAGCTATCACTCCGGCTATCAGCTGCAGGGTGCCCAATTTTTAGAGGGAAAGTCCCTAAATGCAGAGAGCTGGTGATACGGATGTAGAGGAATAATTGAACACCTCACAACGATCAAGTATAAGTTGCAAGATTTGCCGTCAGCTGTTTTTGCGGTTTCTGTCTCAATACTGCGGTCATTGATAGCTGGTTATCCAATATAACGTCACCAAGGAAGCATATCAAACCTCATTCATATGACGTAAAAGAAGTATAATTTCAAATCGTAGCGAATGCTCCAGGAGTCTGCAGAATGGTTACCAGCTTCCTCCAATAGTCGTTCAGATATTTTCATTACCATTCACCACCGTGTGCGCTTCCAGCAGACAGTGATTCTGTATTGTTCAATAACGCACCAAACAATCTCGTCAATGAACCTACTAATGATACCCACCAATATTTTGCTGACTGCGGTTACCTCTTGCCGTACAGATATAATAATGGTGCCGTGATCAGGACTCATACCCGAACGACAGCCAGTGTGACTGGGATTGGCACTGTGCTGAATTTCGAAACTGCTCAAGCCACAGACGTATGACAGCCGACATTTTTCGGGGTAACTTGTCGTCCTTCCCTGAATGGTACAAATGGATCTCAATTGTAGGAGACAGTGAGATAAACTATATTTTATACCTAAGGGACCATTCTATATGTAAATCTAATTGCTAACACATCTATTATTTTTCGACTAGATTTGCGCCGTAGTAGTATTTGGAAGGTACCGACCCAGGACAGAAAGTAGAATTGTGCAAAGAAGTGATCTACCACAGTTGGTTACTATGTCTTTGCACTTTTCAATAGTCGACCCCTATTGCAGCTCCTACTATTTACCCCTGTTCACTTTTCTGATTCATTACCTGAAATTCAAGAGGACCAACTTGAACAGAATCTAATGCTTGCAGAATGCAGTTTGTTGCTTCAGGGTGACATCGTTAATTTGCAATTGTGCAAGAATTATATTATTTCTCTTTTTCGCATCTTTGTACTTTAATAGCTTTGTTTTATTGCAGCTCCTTTTCTGCATCTCGTTTTATTGTCCAGTCAGCTGCTTTGTCTCTTCAGTCAACCCTAGTTTGAAACTCAGATGGCTTCCTCCAATCGCCACATAGACATCAAGAAGGTCGAAACTTCAAAAGACGAATTTTCCAATAAAAGGTGGAAGTACACCCAAACACCAAATCCACACTGGAAACCAGGCCAAGGAGCCAGTGGTTCCCCTGTACAGGAGAAAATCGAATTAGACCCATACGCAGAAGGACGATCTGCGGTGGATAATTACAAGCTTTTGACATCAGCCATTTCCCCACGTCCAATTGCATTGGTCTCTACCGTGGGAAAAGATGGTGTTAGAAACTTGGCTCCATTCTCGTACTTTTCAATGGCCAATCACAATCCACCGATCTTCACGATTGGGTTCAGTTCCGGAAAGTCCAATCCCAAGGATACCTTGAAGAACTTAATGGAGACAGAAGAGTGCACAATTAACATAATCTCCGAATGGTTTGTGGATGCAGCAAACTATACCTGTGTTCTGGCCCTGTACGAAATTGACGAGTGGAAGTTCTCTGGTCTCACTCCAGCACCATCGTCCATGGTCAAGGCAGCACACGTAGCAGAATCGGCATTTTCTGTGGAGTGTAAGTTGATCTACAGTCATGGTTGGACTTCAAAGACTGACGTCAAGCAGGAAACGGGGACTTTGTGTATTCTAGAAGGGGTGAATTTCCATGTGGGTAAGGACTTTGTCAACTCTGAGCACAACAACGTAGATGTTACCAAATTGAAGCCGGTTTCAAGGTTAGGGGGAATAACATACGGGAGAAGCACTGAAGGGTTTGAAATCCCTCGCCCTGAATTTGTGCCCGATTTGTACGAGAGTTTAGACTAGGGGTTTGGATTTCAGATGGTATGGCATAGAGAAGAAGAAAAATAGCCCGGTAAGGTGTAGAGAATAAAAAGTGAGTTTTTAGCCAGATATGTAGTATAAAGATGAGTAATATAGAGGATCAAGGGAAGGATGTGGAAAGCACAGATGTTCGAAACTATCATTTTCAAGCAAGTTTAAGGAATTACAGCGTTGTAGGTATGCTGTTACAGCAGTCTATTCTCTATATTCCTCATAGTCTGTGTACCCCACAGCACTCAATGGCGTGTAGAATGTCGACCGATCATATTTAGTCAAAGGATACCCGTTTTTCAACCTCTTGGGCAAATCAGGATTACTGATGAAATAACGACCATAAGCCAAAGCGTCCACTCCAAGGCCGTCAAAAGTGCTATTGGAATCGTCCCATCCACCAGCAGAGATAAGCGGAGTGGTAGGCAAGGCCTTTTTTAAAAGACTGACACTACTTTTCACAAGGTCGTTGGCTAATGTCAGAGCCTTTTCCAAGTCATTTTCTCGTCCTCCGTTAGCATCACTTCTGGCTTCCACCACATGAACATACGCCAAGTGTCTCTTTTCTAACTCCTCGCACACATAGGTAAAGTGCTCAAGAGGATTGGAATCATCAGCATCCTGAAAAGTGTCCCATGGACTTATTCTAAAACCAACCTTACTTGCCCCAATTTCTTTTATAATGGCGTCCAAAATCATCAACGGGAACTTGACTCTGTTTTCAATGGATCCACCAAACTCATCCGTCCGTGTGTTGATGTTGTCCCTCAAAAACTGGTCCAAAAGGTAGCCGTTAGCAGCATGAATTTCCACCCCATCGAATTTACAGTTTTCAACAGCATTTACAGCAGCGATGCAGAACTCTTCAATGGTAAGGGCCATATCGTCAGCGTCCATCTGTTTGGGTACCTCATACTCATCTCCCCTGAGTTTATTAGCAGCACTCGACACCACGGTCGTGTATATGCACCGTTTAGGGGCAATGGTTCTTCCTAAATGGTTCAATTGGCAAAAAACAAAGGCTTTTTGTTCATGAATAGCGTCCACCACCGGTTTCCACCCTTGCACAGATGCGGAGGTGTCAATTCGAGGCATGCTATGTGTAATTCCTCCATTCGCAGAGATACAGGTGGTTTCGCTAATTATAAGACCTCCTTTACTGGCCCTCTGTCTATAATAAGTTTCCATCATAGCATTTGGAACGTTATTGGGAGCACGAAACCGGGTCAAAGGTGCCATCACCACCCTGTGCTCAAGTACGAGGTCTCCGATTTGCAAAGGCGAAAACATGAAAGGTGCAAGTTTTTGTAAAAGAATGGATAAAATAGTAAAGGTGATGGAGTTTTGTTGGTTTTGACCGGATCGCTTACAAATGTCAAACCGGAAAAAGCCAGCTTACATAAGCCAGATTAGGTTTGGAAGATTGGCGGGAGGCTGCGGAATTGCGGAAGATGATGGGCAGTTCCTATCAGTGATTTCTTATCGCGAAAAACACTGTTAGGAAAACACAATAGCCACTTCTACCTATTTAAACGAAAGGCATGGCTGGGCTTCAATTTTGCCAAGTGTCTTCTTCCACCCATAAAATGAGCGTATTCAGGAAAATTGACAATTTCATTAAGGTTAAGGATGACAGTGAACAAGATCCTAACACCATGAGATCAAACAAAGATTTGAAGCCCACACCACCAGAGGATAGAACATGGCACAGGTATAATTATCTTCTTATTTGGTTCCAGTCGTCTTTCAATGTGAATGAATGGAACACAGGCGCTTCGTTGATGCAAAGTACAGGTTTACCGCATCAGCAAATTATTGGTGCTGCTATTGTTGCAATTTTTCTTTCTTGTTTCTTTACGGTGCTTAATGCCAGACCCGGATCATCTTACCATCTTGGGTATAATGTGTTAGCTAGATCTGCTTTTGGTATTTATTTGGGTTACTTTTTTGTTTTTGTGAGGTTCTTTATTGCACTTATCTGGTTTGGAGTGCAAAGTTATTATGGGTCTAAAATGTTGGATGTTTCATTCAGATGCATCTTTGGCTACAAATGGATGGATCTTCCCAACCATTTACCTCTTTCTGCCGATATCACCACTAGGGGTATGGTTGCTTTTTTCCTTTATTGGTTAATGCAGTTACCTTTGATGTGGTGTCACCCGAAACAGATTCGGTGGTTTTTCTTGGTGAAGGCTGTTGTGCTTCCATTTGCTACTTTGGCCCTTTTCATTTTCTGTTATGTTAGAGGAAATGGTCCTGGTGATTGGAGTATTGGAATCGAAGTGGTGCAAACAAACAGTACTGGAAACGAATGGATGTCTGTTATTAACACTGTTTTTGGTACTTTGTCGCCTATGATCATTAACCAACCGGATATCGCTCGTTATGCCAAGAGAAAGCTGGACACCGTTATTCCACAAGCTATGGGTTTCATCCCCGCTAAGATTATAGTGTTATTGTTTGGTATGGTGTCTACGTGTGCTATTAGAAGAGCTTACGGAGAGGTATACTGGAATATGTGGGACTTATTTGGAGCCATTTTGGACAACGAATGGACAGCTGGGGGCAGAACTGGGGTGTTCTTTTTGGCTATCAGTTATGCTGTTGGAACTGCCGGAACTAATATTTTTGCCAATTCAATTCCTTTTGCAACCGATTTGGCAGGTATGCTACCAAAATATTTCACCATCATTAGAGGTCAAATCTTGGCCGGATTTTTGTGTTGGGCCATTGTTCCATGGAAATTCCTTGCTAATGCGGCAGAGTTCCTTACTTTCTTGGGTTCTTATTCCATTTTTGTGGCTCCATTACTTGGATGCGTTTTGAGTGACTATTACGTCTTGAAAAAGGGTAATATTCATGTTCCATCTTTGTTCACCAAAGATCCAAAGGGTGCCTACTACTACTACAAGGGGTTCAACATCTGGGGCTTTTTCGCTTGGGCTTTAAGTTCTGTTCTTGGAATCCCGGGGTTGTATAACGCATACCATCCTGGAGAATTGAACAAAGTGGCTTCTGATATCTACCTATGTGGCTGGTTATACACTTTTATTAGTGGTTTTGTTTTGTATTCTGTGTTTGGTTTTATTTTCAAACAAGAGACGTATCCCGTTGATTTTGAAGATACGCCAAAGACTTGGGAATATATGACGGCCACAGACGGTTTCTTTGAGGTTGATGAAGCTATTGGCAATGTTGGACACCCAGGAAACGTTTACTTGACTGGAAAGAGCGATAGTGAAGTCGACGAAGAGAAGTTGAAGGTTATAACCAGTATAAAATCTGGAGGGGGTCTTTATATGTAGAGAGTTTGTTAGAATATATTTAATACTAGTTGGTAGTTTGTCTGGACGAACTGTTTTGCCAGTAATAGTGCAACAGTTTTGTTAAGTGCCCCTTCGTTAAGTAGAACAGGTATCACAGCTTTTATGTGATACTAAGTAGCTGTTTCTTGGTTGTGAATGGTTTTGGCATCATTGAAGTTAAGCAGATGGATTTGTTGAATGATACTGCTTTGTTTATTAATATTGTTGTTATAATACTACGCTTGAGCTTTAATTAATGCTGTTCTTTCTTGCTAAGAGGCAATTCTTTTACTCTTTCGAAAGTGATCCTGCTTTTTTAAAATGCTCTTATATTGTTTTGTATTGTGCATATATCTTGCTTCGTATATTCAACCCCCATTCTTTTAGACAATCATGTCTTTTTGTTCTCACTTTCAGAACTCTCTATCTCTACCTTCTTCTGCGTATACATCCCATCTTTGGCCAAAAATGAAAATAAGAACATGATTCCAGAAAGAACTGTCATTATAATCATCATGAGCCTGAAGGTCCTGAGATACTCCTTCAACACTTCATGCTTCATACTACTGTCAAGTGTCGAGACCACCGATATGTCCATAAGTAAATCTGACTTTACAGATTTCGACAAACCTTGCACATTTTGTAGTCTGCCTTTAAAATAAGTATCAAATACCACCCCACTAACAATCAAGCCTACAGCCCCACCAAGGGACCGAAAGAAGTTTCGAATTCCCGTGACAACAGCTCTATCACTATCTTTAGAATTGGCTAAAAGTGACAATAATGTGGGCTGAAATGTGAACCCAATGCCCAAGCCTTGAATCAAATTGGATCCTACAAGCAAACCGACATTTGTATCAAAATCAAAAATAATTTTTAACCCCGTTCCAAGAACCCAAAAACCACCTCCGAAATACAAGCATTCAACATATCTTCCCGTCTTGGAATTGATATACCCGGACACCACTCCAAAAAGACTACTACTGCAAGTTCCCGGAAGTTGTAACAAACCAGACACTATGGGCAGGTAGTTTCGGACATTTTGAAGATATAATGGAAAGTAGAAGATATCCACGAAGTAGCACCATCCCATCAACAAGCACATCATGAAAAGAACGTTTCTTTGTGTGTTTTTGAATAAATGCAAGGGAATCACAGGAATTTTTGCATATTTTTCTATAAAGAGAAACCCCACCGCTGCCAACCCTCCTATGATCACAAGCACAATGAAAGTAGGACTATTCCAGTTCCAGGACTTCCCTCCGCCCGAAACGCCAACCAACACAAGAACCAGAGCTACTATTGATGCAAACGACCCCCACCAGTCCAATTTGGCGAGCTGGGACTTGAAATTGCCTTCTACTGGTTTAAACGGCACAAAGAATATAAGCACACCACACACCACTGAAACAGGACAACTAACCCAAAAGGCCCATTTCCAACTAGCTTTTTCACTTAAAGCCCCTCCTATCAAGGGACCTAATCCATTACCTAAAGACGTTGATAATGCCACAAATCCAAAGTACTTTCCTCTTTCTCGGGTGGTAAGCAAATCGGAAAACGTGATCATGACCAAGCAGTTGATTCCCCCACCTCCCAACCCACTAAGACCTCTAAACACAAACAACATCACGGCATTTGTGGCAAACCCACTGACCAAATTACCCACAAAAAGACAGAACAAAGAAAACAAGAAGATCTGCTTTCTGCCAAAAATATCAGAAAAGCGGCCGTAAAGCAACTGGAAATTCGTGTTGGCAATCAAATAAGCACTGCCAATCCATATGTTCACCAAACTTGAATCGTTTAAAGTCCTCCCAATGGAAGGAATGGAGGTGGTAACGGCGGTTTGATCAAAATATGACACAAATAGGGACGCCGTGCAGCATCCAAGCATCATGAACAAGGTTTTTCGAGGCAACAGCCTTTGTGCTTGGTCTGTAAGGTCATATCTTTCCTCCGACATGTTGGAGTTTGAAAAGTTTCATTTGATAGGTAAGAGGTTGATATAGATGTGTGATATCCGGGGTAAATGAGATCCGGGGTGCGACCTGATCAGCGGAATTGGCCGGGTGGGTGGCGGAAGATACTGATAGCGGAACTGATCCGCAATTGTATGTCTAATTCCGAAGATTGTCTGCGGCTTACGGAAATTTTTCTTATCGACGGTTGTGTCTAATAAATTGACTAGACTCTGTCTAAAGAGACACTTTTACGTACAGTGACAATAACTCCCAAATCATGTCAATTACCACTTTAGAAGCCGACAAAGACTGCAAATTGACAGTCCAGGATCTCCATGCCCAACCGGCCAAGTTGGGTATGAAACTTAGAGATTACGAGGTCGAGGACTACTTCAAGATTCTTCGGGCCTTGGACACCTCTGCCAGGAAAATCGTCGCCATGGAAGATTATTTCCAACCCACGGACTTAAACCGTTTCCCCAGAAAAAATATTCGTCTTCCAAAAGACAATCCCAAAGGTGCATGGGCTTATCAAGTTGACATTGAGGATACCAAACCGGAGCTTTCCAAGTCCAGACCTTTAGCTGGAAAGACTATCTGTGTCAAAGACTGTGTGGAAATTGCAGGTGTTCCTCAAATCTTCGGAACTGATGCTTTTGAGCCTTGGGTGCCAGAAGCTGATGCTACGGTAATTACCAGACTATTGGAGGCTGGCGGTGTGATCAAGGGGTTGTCCACATGCGAAAACCAAAGTTCCAGTACCGCTTCCAATACTGCTTCCACAGGGAATGTGGAGAATCCATACCATGATGGTTACTCTGCTGGAGGATCTAGTTCCGGTACCGGATACTTGGTTGGAGTCGGTGAGATTGACCTTGGGGTCGGGGCTGACCAAGGTGGCTCCATTCGGGTCCCCTCGGCACATTGTGGACTTGTGGGATTCAAACCCACTTTCGGTCTTATTCCTTATACTGGAATTGGCAGCTTGGAGACTAACATTGATCATTGTGGGCCCATGACAAGAACTGTGTTGGACAACTGTCTTATGTTGGAAATTATGGCCGGCCAAGACGGGTTCGACGACCGTCAAGGCTCTGCTCCAACTGTTGAACAAGTTCCCAAATACAAGCTGTTGACGGAGTCTTCGTCTCTTAAGGGGATGAAGATTGGGATTTTGAAAGAGAGTTTAGAGGTGCCCACCATGAGAGAGGACATGAGAGCCAAATTCTACGAGGCAGCTAAGAGATTCGAAGCCTTGGGGGCCGAGGTGGTGGAAATATCCATTCCTTATCACTTGGTGGCTCCCGATATCTGGATGGTAGGCCAAAGAATCAGTGGTGCTGTCAGAAAGCTTGGATTGGCTTGTGGTCGGAGAATTTTGAAGTCCACTAAGGGTGTGGATCATTCTTTACCTTGGACCCAAGACCAATTCGATAAAACCCCCGTCCCTGTCAAGAATGGCTTGATTAATGGACTCTATTTATCCGAAACTTACCCCAGTCTTTACACCAAGTGTATCAACTTGAGCTTCAAAGCAAGAGATGAGTACGACAAAGCTTTGAGTGAGGTAGATGTTCTTATCACTCCAACAGTTCCAGTGGTGGCTCCACCTCATGGAATTAGAGACGGAACTCCTCTTGAGTTGATCAAAAATACCATTGGTTTGAATGCAAACACCGGAATCTTTAACATGACAGGCCATCCTGCGTTATCTTTGCCCGTAGGTTTTTTGCCGGCTATAGATGACGAGGACGTGAAATTGCCCGTGGGATTGCAGATTATTGGGAAGCACTTTGACGAATTGACTGTGTATCGTGCAGCCTATGGATGGGAGAAAGAGACCAACTGGAAGGAATACTAGATATGGTAAATACACTACTTTTCACTACTTGGTATATATAGGTAAATACACGCTGTTACTCGTCTCATTTCTTATCAGTAGGTCTCTCGTTTTTATTTTCCACTTCAACATGGAAACCGACGCAAAAAAGAGGTTCAGGACTTCCAACGCTTGTGAACGATGTAGGAAGAAAAAGAGAAAGTGTGATGGAGTCGAGCCTTGTCGCTCATGTTTTTTGGCCAAGTCCGTTTGTGAATATGTCCGTCGAGACAATTCCAGAGTGATATCGGAACTGCTTCCTGTCCTGTTATTACAACAGGAGATTTTGGATTTAAGAATTAAAAATCAACAGTTGGCCGAAGAGGTGGGTCTTCTACAGGCACGTGTGTCTGAGCAATCCGTTACAAACTCTGAATCCGCAAAGATCCAGAATGCCTCCATTTCTTCCCATCTACCCCTGATCAATTTCCTTGTAGAGTCTACCTTTGAATCAGGCTCAAAGAATGATACACACAAAGAAATTGACACAAATACGGTATCTGAAACGGTCCTCAGCGAGGTGCTATCTAATATAATGTTCAGGTCCCACAATGAATCACAAGAATATATTGGGACATTTGCGGTTATCAGCATTGTGAAAAGTATAAAGAAGGTTCTACTAGGGGACGAATACGAGGAGTCTCCGCCAATTATTTCGGACGATCCCATCGACGACGAACAAAACATCCCCAAAAGAATAGAAGAGGAGTTCTTGGCCAAATTTTTCAGTATGGCACATAATAGAGGATATTTTGTGGACGAGGTATGGTTTAAAAAAGTCAAGTCCAAAGATCCTAATCTTCGAGATGGGTGGGAGAACTTCATCATGAATATTTCACTAGCTATTGGGTGTCGATTAACAGAGTTGTTGAAAGTTTCAACTTTTCCCCATCCGGAACTCTACTTTCGAAGGGCATTGAAGAATTTGGCCAATGTCGAAATGAACCCACTTAGGCGGATTCAGGCAAGCTTGCTTATGGCCGTTTTCATCAGCAGAAGCTACTACTTGTCATTTCACGTTTCTGCATGGGATTTGATTGGTTCAGCAATGAGGAAACTAGTTCAATTTGGTTACCACAAAAAGCAGCACCTTACACCGGAAAATAGCTGGAACTACGAGTTCATAAAACGATTGTTCTGGTCTGCTTACAACTATGATAAGTTATTGTCATTATCATTGGGAAGACCTAGTTCTATTATTGACAATTTCATAGATATACCATTTCCAGTAGGTTTCGATTTACCAGAAAATCCCACCCAAGAGGATTTCGATCGACTTTATGACTTACAGCTCAAACAGGATGCAAACCCCAAAATGATCCAGCCAATCTCCCTGTTGACTACTGTTGTTGCTACCACTAGAATAAGACTGATCGAAAGCAGAATTCATTTGTTGCTATATGCTCTGAACAAAATCATTCCAATTGCCGATACGGTTGAGTCTTTGGAAGCCAAACTTGATAAATGGTACAGTCACTTACCTTCACGGGAAGAATTTGATAGTGTTATGAGAGGGAGGGAGAGTTACGACTTTCTCGACCTTCTGTACTACAGAGCCCGGTTGATTTTACTTTTACCAACAATTATGATAAAAACCAATCCCAGACGAGATCTGCTGTTGGACCTGGCTTGTTTGGCTGCTGGTATGATATGCTCCAGCTATAAAAAACTTCATAGAGACTCCATTCTTGAGTTCAGTATAATTGCCTTGCACACCGTATTTTTAGCAGGAATAACCATGGTGTATTATGTTAATATCAAAGGGGAGCCTGAATTTATCAGCATCAGAAAAGTTCTAAGAGCCTGTTCCAGTTTGTTATACGTGTTTTCCGAAAGATGGAAAGAATCCAAAACTTACAGTGATATTTTTGATCAAATACTAGACGAGATGGATTCAATGGAGAATCGAGATGGCCCCAATGACAAGTCTAAAGGAAATACAAGTTTTTTACTCAAGACGTCGGACGTCCAGAATAACGATTTCTGGGATCAGATACTTGAGAACATACAGAACAATAGTGTATGATATAGACTACTTCTAGGCTTGTACCCGCAGTCACAATTACTTCTTTAGCTTCAATTAATTCTGGTATCAAAAATTTGAAAACACAGAGATCAGTGTATAATTATATAACTTTACTTTTTTGGGTTGATAACAATCTTTGGGATCAAAAACACACAGAATATGTAATAATCTATATACCACTTTGCTTGTAAGAGCATAACATATTATGGTTTACTTCCTGCTTGTAAGGGCATAACATACTATAGACTACTTTTTTGGCTTGTAAGGGTGCTGGCTCCTAAAATGAGTAGCAATATCAGATCTGGAACAAACCCACACATCTTCCTTAGAGTTTACATACTCCACAAACTTCTTCAAGGCACCAAAGTATCCAGGCCTACCAATGATTCTGCAATGCAATCCAACAGTCATCATCTTTCCTCCCTCTTCATACAAAGTGTCGAAAGCATTTTTCAAGTGATCGTAGAATGCCTGAGTAGACCGGAAACCGTTGGTGTTCAAGAATCTGTAATCATTACAATCGAAAGAGTATGGCACCAACAATAATCCCTTCTTCTCTGAATCGGGTAATTCTTTCTCTGCTGGAACGTCTGTCCAGTATGGAACATCATCACCGTAAAAGTCACTGAGATATGGTAATTCCAATCCCTTTTCTCTGTAAACTTCGGTGATTAATCCATAACTTTGAGGGGAAAGTCTTCCCATGTACCAACCAGGAGCTTCTTGTCCGGTAGTTTCTTTCAAAGCTTCGAGTTGCTTTAAAATATAAGCCTTTTCCAACTCTGGGGTACACTCATCATAAGGAATCCATCTATAAGCATGGCTGGCAATTTCATGGCCATCTCTAACAAATGCTTTAGCAACAGCAACATTTTTTTCAAAAGCCTTTCCAACAGCATAGGCAGTGATTCTGTTGTTGTACTTTTTGAACAACTTCAAAATTCTCCATACCCCAGATCTAGAACCGTAATCATACTCAGTTTCAACTTCGTATGCTCTATCTGGGAAAGGACCAGGTTTGCAACTGGTATACAAGGTGAATTCGGAGGTGGAATCCCCGTAGTGCAAAGATCTCTCTCCGCCTTCTTCGTAATTCAACACAAAAGATACGGCAACCTTTTTCTTTTCCGGCCACTCAAGATCCAAGCCTTCTTCACCATATCCAATCAAGTCTCTATCAAAATCGTACTTGGTGCCCTTGTTGGCATCAATGTTGATCTCTTTTGGTAATGCAGCAGCTTGCGTAGATTTGAAGGACATATTTTGTTATAAATATGGTTTCCTTGGAACTGGAACCTTCGCGGTCTTAAATATGGCCATTTCTTATCTTTGGACCATCGGTGTTATTCCGATGCGGAACGGTTTTCCTTATCAGCTGAGAGTTTCTATTTCGGTCTATTGTCAAGATCGGATATTTTGCGGAACGGGACCTGTTTGCGGAAACGATAGGGATAGCCGATAGGAAAGGTGAGATGTTGGAAAATACGATTGGACCAGCAAACAAGGCACATGTCAAGTGTCACCAAATTAGTGTGGGGGCTTACTCTCCATTTTTAGTCCCACACGATTTTGTATGGTAGACGAGTATCTCATATGACCAAATACGGACTTCCTTCAAACTTTATGAGTTGAACACTTTCCTTTGTTCGTAGGATACAGTATTGCGGGCGTCACAAAGCCCTCTCACCTTTTCAAATGTGATGGTTTGAGTTCTGAGTCCCACCCAAAATTCCAACTCTAATGAATCACACAATCTGTTTTCGAAACTCGTGAAATGCTCCACTGCCATTGTGGAATATGAACCGAGCTAAATTAGAGGGCTACAACTCAAGTGCAGGTCAAGCTTTTCAAATCATAATTTGGCAGCGGTATAGATACCCTCCCCTGTGAAAGTCATACAGAGGCAAAATATAGGGAAAAGAAGATGGGGGTCAGATATCGAGAAAATCCCCGGAAATGAAAGTAATAATAAGTATACAAGAGCCTTGAACACTAGCTGGCGCCTTCTGATACGCTGACCGCATTTAATTTCAAACGACAAATTAAGTTTTGAGTTACGAGGTTTGCTGCTCTGGTGGGCTGATCGCGCCTCTTTGGGAATGCAAAATATAAAACCTTTACGGCCACACGATTATATTACAAGGAAAACAAAAAAAACAGAAATTCTTTTCTGTACTGATTTCGTCTGTCCATATATAGCTGAGGATATCACCTTATATGAGTTCTTTAGTCGATTGAAACGAGAAATACTTTCCTCCTAAACTGTTAGTTATTATAGCGGAGTGTCACTCGATTACTATCGACCGAAAATCTACAGAAGTTAGCAATAACAACAGCTCGAAACCATGCGTATAGCAATTATTTTCACGCTTATCACGTCTATTCTATGTGTAAACTGGGGAGACTTTATAGACCTACATGTATCTACTACACAAGTGGTATTAGTATTAACAGCAGGAATATCGAACAGGGCGCCTAAATATTACGACATTTGGAAAAAGTGCTATGACCACTTCACGGGAGCACAAATCAACGGACAACAGTGCTTTACGATGGTATCTGGAGAAATTACTAAGCTATGCGTAGGTTTGGCAGGTTTGGGATATATATCGGGATGGTACCATAAACGTGAGGAAGCCACGGGCGTGGACGCTGTTTACCTGCATGATAATGAAGTTGTGGCGTACGTTATTACGGACTACGTGATTAAGCCGTCTATTTATTCAGCAGCCGCTGGAGATTTAATACGCAGAAGTGACCTATCCACTGACTTATACGTGGGTCCATCTATCGATGATGATGAACGGGTTATCGATTTCAACTTCAGTAACAAGGCTTATACGTATAAACCGCAGTCCATCGATGCTCTTACAAATGGCTCAGCTTCATTATACGTATTTAATTCTTCAATAACGATGATAGGAGACTACACAGAGGGGCTAGGCCTCAAGATGTCACCTATGGAGAAAGTAGGCCTGATCACTAAACGTGATGGAATTGATGATGAGTATTACGTGCACGGTAAAGGGTCGCTTGTTTTAGAATGTCAATATGGTGGTGGTGTGAGCTTACAAAACGAAAATGTTTACACTTTAGCTAAGAAGTGGGCTGAACACAGTTGGATGATTGATGCACAGTATCATGCGTTGCACGGCTATATCGGATATAATGACAGACTGAAGTGTGCGTTCAGGGTTTATACATATGATGACGCAGACTACGGTAAGTGGCGGCAATGGGACGATGTGTGGTCTTCGTTCTAGTTGCGAGCATTGATTTGATACAACATGTAGTAATTCGCGGGAACATCAAAAGACGCGTAAACTATAACCAGAGGCATCGAAAGTCGTTATTTTCAGAATTTTGGGCACATCCGAGATCGGGGCTTTGGATCTGGCGTTAAGAAGGTACATTTGACATTATTGTTTCTGCAACCAGTTTGATATATCTGGAAACGACTGCATTTCAAAGCAGAAAGACTGAACAAGAAATTCAAATCATGAGGTGGCTCGAAAAATTTCCCACACTCCGCAAGAAACAGTCTATTCTTACCCATAACTCTGTGGGACGTTGGTGTTCATTTAATCTCCAGCAATCAACAGCTGGCAACTTCTCCTGACTTACAACAATAACCCCAGTATTGTATTTAGAAAGATCATAGTATTCGCCTCTGTTTGATACTTCTCACTTTAAAAAGCTCTTAGGAATATAACTGCTACATTTAAGGTTTTCTTAAAAAATTTGTATGGGGCCACGCTCTCTTGGTTTTGATGCGTGCCATACATCAGCAATGTGAGGGGGACCTTTAAAGAGCCTTTTCTAACTTGCCTGTGGCATCTGAAGGAAAAGCATAGCGTTGTCGTCAGAGTAAGAAAGCTTGGTTTATCGTAATAGTTTTGGGACGGGTATTGAGAAGAGTCCCATGAATATAAGGTAGCTGCGGTACCCTGAAAGAAGAGGGCATGCATTGATCCAAAAAAACAACATGCAAATTTCAAGTATCTTGATGCGGATGCCAAGCAATTCAACCCCTAATTTCCAATAGTTTTTTCAGTCGTGTGACTAAAATTCTCTGTGGGGCTTTGATGATCTATCTTTTCGGCTACGTTAGATTCTTGACCGAGAA
>JAJMAI010000032.1:0-109692 GCA_030572515.1 Yamadazyma trypodendri | reverse complement strand
CAACTGAAGCTTAATCTCAGAAGATCGTAACAACAAGGCTACTCTACTCCTTACAATACTCCGTTGTACATTTAAGTCGTAGTTAAAATGTCTGTGAGCGTACAAAATAAAAGATATAGCGGATGAAAAATGAAAGGTATGCGCATTTTTTGAAAATAAGTAATGATGGTGCGCGACGAAGCGTGTACAAATAGGTGCGAAGCGGGTCTACTTTCTTACATGAAAAGGAGAGTTTTTTTTCAAAGCTAAAAAGAAGAAAAACTAGTTAGTTAAATTATCTATTGACAAATAATACATTAATATAATGATGTATAAACAACAAGCTAAGAGAATGAAAATCTATTCAGTAAATGAAGTAATGAGTATGCACAAATTTGCTTATTATGGAGAAACCGAAGCGTTTAAAAAAACGATTAAGGATACTATAGTAATAGATTATTATATAAATACTTTATATTATTGCATAAATGAAGGATGTAAAAGAAATTTTATATTTGCTGAGTTTGTTCACGATAATATAGAATTTATTAATCCTCTTTATAAAAGAAGTATAACTGCTACTTATTTAAAAAAAGGTGTTTATAAAGAAAATTTGTATCTTGATAAAATTGATTATAGACTTTATGGAGGATTTCCTAAATCAAGTATAGAAAAGTTAATTAGATTTGAAAAATTACATTCAATATTAGCTTATATTATAACTTTAAATGGATGGAAAGAATATACTAAAGATATAAAAGAATTCAATTATGTTTATGTCGAACAAATCAATCGATTAGGATTTGAAAATATCTTTTATATTCCTTCTATCAATCCAGAAGTAAATCCTACTAGGTGTTTACCTTTTTATACTTATTATACTATAAAAGAAAGTTTTGATGTATATGATTTTAAGTATACAAATGAAGTTAATACATTCAATCTTGGATATAATATTGAAAATATAGAACAAGAATTTTTAAGAGTTTATATTGAGGAAAACTACATAGAAAAATATATAGAAGAAGAAAAAAATATTGACGAATATAATATAAATAAAGATATAAGATTTGCTATATTGGCTTATGATAAAAATATTAAATTAAATGCATGTATAAGTAAATTTGTTGAAGTAG
Source organism: Yamadazyma trypodendri (assembly GCA_030572515.1). Taxonomy (NCBI): domain Eukaryota; kingdom Fungi; phylum Ascomycota; class Pichiomycetes; order Serinales; family Debaryomycetaceae; genus Yamadazyma; species Yamadazyma trypodendri. The sequence continues at coordinate 108,577 of JAJMAI010000032.1, read as the reverse complement.
ATCCTATAGAAAGTTTAGATATAGTTAGAAAACATAAACCTTTTTTAAAATTCAATAATTTTTTTCCTATAGAAAATATTATTGATGAATATTCTAATATAAATAAATATTATAAATATTCTATATTATATTCCCGTATAAAATATTTTGATTTTTGGTTTAAAATGTTAGATTATTTAGATGATTTTGTTGAATATTCTTTAATAGAAGCAACTATATTATCATCTAATCATGCTGCATTTTATTTATTAAAAAAACATTACAATAAACACAACAAATGTTATAAAATAGTTGATATGAAAAATGAAAAATATATTGACCCTAAAGAAAATATTGAATTAAACTTTGATGAAATAAAGAAAAATATGAAATTTGATATAAACGAATATAAAAATAATTATTATTTATCTAATTAATCATCTTAAAGCAATTTTATAAATGAATAAAAAAAATAATTAATATTTACTCCCTATTGTCTCCCTATTTCCACCATCACTTTCCTCCCTACTCCACCGCCGTACAATGAGGCGCACACGACCTTTGACTCTACTAAATAATTACAACATGAGGCGCACGCGACCTTTTCTTATAACCAAAAATACTGCAACATGCCGTTACCCGGACATCAACATTCCTTAAAAGATTGTCTCCTCTAAATACAAGTCAACTCCTGTCGACTGGTACCAAGGGGAGATTGTGTGGTTACACAAACAAATCGGACAACTGAAGCAACTGGAGATCTCGAATCACTGCATCACCAGAACTTAAAACGAACACCATATTTGTCTTGAGATCATTTGAAGATAAAAATTCCGGTAAAGTCTACGGTTTTCGCTACTTTGCTGGGTAAAAAGTTACCGGGTGTGAAATATTCCAAAGGCATAGCTTATAAAACCCTTTGAATAACTGACGTTCATGTCAACGTTAAACGGTTCAGTCAATAGTTTGGGGATGATTTCAGAAAAATTGTTTCTAATGCTGGCAATGGTAACTTGTGATCCGTTATTCCTTTCAACTGCGTAGAGTTACAAGCAAACTCTTTACTAACTTGGTTGGAGAAGACTCGGGCTCTAATTGTACCACCTAACTGGTATTGAAAGAAAACGGGTGGTAATGGAACCATCTCCATGAGACATTTGGAAGTTGATCCACACACATATAGCTTTCTAACGCATGATATGCATCTGTAAAATCAGAAATCTCTTGTAGTTACTTGTGTAACAGGAGGCGGGATACACTTGACATTTTGAATGATGATTTTACTAAATCTACATCCACCTTCTTGAAGATGTCTCTCCGGATCATGAATGTATTCAAAAGTATTCTTTTTGATAGGGTGCATAGTCGAAGCAGACTCAAATGAACTCACCATCAGAGCATATTGCAGTGGTTCGGTCACTGCATATTCCAAACGCTCATGCGAATTCTTAGTCGATGAAATATCTAACTGAAACGAATTGGGAGGTTCCATCAATTGCTCATCTTCCACTGCGTTATCTTGAGGATTCTTGATCAGTGAAATGTCTATCACCACTTTAGCTTGCGAATTCTTTAGCACTTGAATGAGAAAAAACTCATAATCAAGTTGAAGTTCATGTAATCCAATGTAATTAGATTGAGGAGCTGGAGATTCCACTTCCAAAGAACCTTTATTGGCTGTTTTTGGTTTTCTCCAACTAATGGGAGTTTCCAACTGATTGTAACCAACCCTATGAAAACTTTCATGTCTTGAGATCAACGACTTTCGGCCCTCAATTTCTGAAGAAGGCTTACTTGAATTTTCAATATCAGGATTCACTCCCGCCACGACAGTGATCTCAGAAGATAACAAATTATCAACTTTGTTTTTAGCAGTCTCAAATTGACTACCCTTTTTGTTCTTCGTTGTTTTAATATCGTGCCGATTCCGATTTGATCTTGGTTTATATGCCTTTTATCCAATTGATATGTGTATAAATCTTACAAGCGTTGCAATTTCGTGGCAATTTATATTTCTGACTGTTAAATGTGGGTGTTTCAGATTCGTTTCAAAGGTGGGCTTTTAAGATGTGGGTGTTTCATAAATTCTCCCTATTGCTACAAACCATATTAACAATCTTGAAACAGTTACCTTTCTTCTATATTGGATTTCTGTAATACTCAAGATTTGTCAAGCAGGGAATATATCACACAAAGCCGAGACACTTGCATATGTATAACGTATATGAACACCATCAATCTTACCACGTTGATCCCTTGATCGTTACTTCCGTTATCTTTATCTCAATTAAAAAATCAAATCATTGGTATACACGACTTTCACGACTCTTACAACCTCTCAATATTGCTGGTTCACGCACTACTTATATACAAAATCGAACCTCGTGTTAACTGTGCATCTTACGAGATATAATCTATCTTTCAGCTAAAAATGAACTGTAATATACACCTATGACAATTCTACAAGATTGAATAATCTCACTCTTCGGTATAACTTATGAAAATAAATATGTCTATCCCATATTGAAAGGCTAATGTGATTACAAATAAAAATAATCGCAAAATTCACCAATTATCATACATGAAATGTTGGGAAATGTATTAGTAACTATTGACGAGAAGAAACTGTCGGTAAAATCATAAAAAAATACAAATACCCTTACTGATAGCACCATGCGTCATTATAACCTGAAAGCTGACAGCCGATCGTTCTAATTATAACATTAGGACTCGGAAAGTCAGTATTACTTCAGACTCCGGTGTTTCGCAACAAGGTTATGACGAAAAGGAATGCAATTGATAGAAAGAAGATCTAAACTGTCCACCATCTATTTATTCTTCTCTTCCATCTTGACATGCTGAGTAAAGCTGTTCCATAGAGCCCACTTTTACTATATAGGCGAGTAGAAATAAACTCTGATTTATCTGCAGGACACAAATCACCTCGCAAAAAGCCGCTCAGGAAAATCTGACACATCAAAATTAGAACCAAGAACTATGGTATTAAAGACATTCAAAGTAGATAACATTCCCCCAATTGGGGCTGTTCCCTTGACTCCAGATAACTTCAAGCAATATGGAGGGGTTATCAGTGCAGACCATCAAATCAAAAGTGCTGAGAGCAGCGCTGCAAACTACGGAACTGCTAAGAAAATCCATAAAGTAGCACCCGTTATCAACAATTATAAGGATTGTCCTAGTGGCAAGGAGGCTACAGCCAATTGGAACATCTTTCGGTGTACCGCTCCCGCACATTTGATAAACTTAAAAGATGAGCTCACTAAAACCTATAGATCCAAAGTGTTGGAAAGACATCCATTCACCACTCAGACCTTCATCCCCATGGGTCAAGATTTAGCAAAGAAATCGTTCTTAGTAATCGTTGCTAAAACCGACAAGTCCAGTCCTGATAAGTTACCAAACCCTGCTCAAGTAAAGGCGTTTATTTGCAAGGGAAATCAATCTATTACATACGGTCCGGGCACCTGGCATGCACCGATGGTTGTAATTGATGAGGATGTCCCACATATCGATTTTGCAGTATTTATTCACGAAAATGGTGTTGCCGATGAAGATACACAGGAGTGCTATTTTGAGCCAGGATATACCATTAAGTACTCTGTAGATGCTAAGAGTAAATTATGAATATTTATTTATAGGAGATTATCATATATAGTTGATTACATCGTCAATGACACTTCTAGCGTACTTGTCTTTATCCTCCTTACTCTGTATACTGCTTGCATGTCCTTTGGCTATTCTTAGTTTATCAAGAATGAGTGTTAAATCGATGTCGTCACTAATTTCCTTAGATGAACCTGTTTCATGCTGCCGGAGGTCGTCATTACCTAGTAAACTCTTCGTCATATCGTTGGAAATCCTACTCATCTTGTTATTTTCATAGCTGTGCTTAGTGGGAGTCGATGTGTGGCTCCAATTGTGTGTTTCGAGTATTTCAAGAAGTCTATCTTTCCCTATTTTATCCTTGTATTCGTTACATCCTGTTTCGTTGAAGTAGACGAACTCGAGTCCACTCAGTATTATGACATCTTCCACCTCCGTATAGTCAACGGTTCCCACAGAAACACCTATTATAACAGCAAATCTATCCTTCAGTTCTTCTCCTTCTTCCCCTTCGTCAATTGTATCTTTCAACTTTTCAATAATGCTAATCTGGCGTTCAACTTCTTTAACAGTCTCATTATCCAAGTTAATAGTGAATATTAGCCCGTCAATAGAGCTTCTAAGATCCTTGAATTCCTCTGAAATAAAATCATCAAACCAATGGCTCAAATGTTCAAGTTTATTGTGACTGGTTGCATCTATTGATCTTTGTGATGGAAACTCATCTACCATAATAGTCAAATCCGCAGAAAAGTACTTAGTTTTCATTTGCGTCTTCACGATTATCCCACTATGTGATTCATCTTCGATATCATGTATCTTTTCCCTCAGTATAAGCTCTGCTACTCTTAACTTCCCCGTATTAGGAGCTCCTAGAATCAAAATATAATTAGGTATCATAGATCAATAAAAAAAGAGCGCACTAGTATTTATTTTCCTTTTCAACACAAATCAAAAGTTTACTACAGAATCGTCATGGCACCTTCTATAGCTGCTGTAAATGGAACGGGTCACAGTTCCAATGGAGGAATAGGGACCGGGAAATTTTCACGAACGGAAAAGTCTCCTTTGGAGAACTTATTGATCAGGGATGACGATATTTTTCAGACGTCCTTGAATTCAGAAGATTATCTAGAGAGTTTAGCTCCTATTGTCAAAGATGCCTTGAAATCAAACGGGCTAGCGGACTTGACCGTGAAGCTTAATGAGATAGTCAAGAATAAAGACGAAGAACTCGCGGATTTATCATTGAGTTCCACTCAAGATATTAACTCGTGCATTGATTCCATTGACAGAATCCATATCGATTCAACCGACCTTAATAGAAGTCTTCAGCAAGTGTGTACGTTTCTTAACAAGTCGGTGTATGAGTTGGTCTCCAAAAAAAAGGGTTTGTTGAAGAGTAAGGAGCTTGCTTCCAAGATTAACGAAACGACAGTGGTATTGAACTTATGCATACAGGTATTAGAAATAACAAACAGGATTCACGAGTTGATTAAACAAAACAATTATTTTAGTGCCTTGAAGCTAATCGATGAACTAACCAATGTTCACTTACCTAAAGTGGAGAACTTCAGTTTCGCCGTCAAGATATATGATTCGATCCCCTTGTTGAGGAAAACCATTAAGGATGAATCGTTTGACAATCTTTGCAAGTGGTTGTCCGTGAACATCGAACGGAAACTTTACGATATAGGGTTGGCATTGTTTTCCAACCTAGGAGATATCCAGAAGAATTGGAAAGAAATAACCGATAAAAATGGGTCAGCTTTCCTTTCACACAAGGTCAATTCCCCCGTTGAAATATCTATGAGGGACCCTTCTCTCAATTACAGTGTTTTGAGTGACACGGAGTTGCATATTGATTTGTCGACTGTTTATTACGCCATATTGGCCTACGCAACATTGAATGAACGAGACACATTGATTAAGCTTTACCACAGAGAATGGTTAAAAAAGTATAATAGAGTCATCTATCCCATAACATCTTCTGTGAGGACGCTGACAATTAATGAAAATAGGTTCAATGACACACTGGTTGCGGAATTTCCCGATATACCAAGCCTTGACGAGTATTTGAAGAAGATTACTGCTTTCTTCGTCGTGGATAAACAGATCAACTTGGCCACAAAGTTTGAAATTCGATCCAATAAAAGCTCAGATGATTTATGGGAATCGTACGTTTCCAAATTGAAACCGGTACTATTCCATTTTCTCAAAAGCCACCCTTTCAACATAGATGAATTAGAGGATTTCAAGAACTTGGTAGGCAGATTCATACAAATCATGGAGAACAATGAATTCAGGATTACCGAATTGTATGAGGTGATGATGGTACTAATAAAAGACTACTTGGCAGCTGAATTAATCCACCAATTCAGATACGATTTTCTTACTTCAATCCAGTCTGACCACTACATGCCATTGGTAGTGTCCGACAAGAAAGATTATGAAAGTGTCACTAAAATTTGTTGGTACAAAGATGATGCACCGTTTGCCCCAAGAAATTTCCAATCTTTGCCTATCAGTTTCCCGTTCAGCGAGGATTACGTACATTTCTGTTTGGGTATAAGATCGTTAATGGAAGATGTGATTTTGTTCATCAAGGACTATTATAGCTACGAAGTGAATGAACTTAACACAATAATAGTGCAGGATATTTTCGAAAAAGTGTTGGGAGACACCAAGGGAATTGGCATTGTTTACGACTTACAAGACTTTATCAACAAGAATTTGAGTAATAAAGAGATCTTGTCTCAGAGTTTAACCAATTTTGAATACTATCTGTTCAGTCTATATGAATTAGGAAAATTGATCAACCGAAGATTGAAATTATACAATGGCATAGGAACCAATAACATCGATGTGAACGGAACCTTAACTTTAAAGTCTATTGAGCTATTCGCCCAGTTGAGAAAGTCAGCCGAAGTCTCCCTTTTCAGTATGGTGGATGGGAAAATTCAGGAGTTGTTGGATTTGGTCGAATACAATGACTGGTATCCAACGGTGGCCAACACAGAAGCCAATTACTCGATCAAAGACTTTGCTCTTTTCTTGGAGAATCTATTCACATCCATATTCTCCAATTTTTCACAGCAGTTAAGAACGTTGGGTCTCTTCAGGAGTTATGATTACATTGCCCAGCACTTTTTGAAAGTCTTGAGAGAAGCCGATGGATACAATAGAACCGCCATCGACAACTTCGATTTGGATGTGAAACATTTGGAAGAATCCATTGATGCCTTATCCCATACCATCAGTGAGGAAGAAAAGTCAGTGTCTTTGCAATCCACATTTGAAGAATTACGCCAATCCATTGACTTATTGAAGGCCGGTGACTTCGAGGATTTCAAAAAAAACCCAGGTCACAGGCAGAGGAAATACAACCACATCAGATACGAAGATGGTATCAGATTGATCAACAAGATGTACTTGCCTGATGAGGATGAATTCTCCATGTCTGGTACTGAGGATAACAACACGTCTGCACAAAGTATCGATCAATCCACCATGTCCAATTCCACAGCAGCCAAGTTTGCCAAATTCAGTAACCGGTTCAGAGCCAATGTGTAATATACCTTTTTCATCGTAATGGTCCCTTAGGACCCTTAGGACCTCCATAAAAAATGGTACCACCTTCTACTTTTTTGCGCAATTCTCTGGTCTATAAGCTCTTGCATCTCTGTTTCAAGCTTCCCCTCTATACCTAATACCCTCTTGTGTTCTTCCTCGTACTCATGGGACGCCACAAAAATGTGTAGTATCATATAAGTGGACGATGCAATGAGAAAAGTGTGGATCAAAGGGCTTTTGAACTGGCCTATGGTGGGTTTTTCTTGTGGAATAGGAAATCCTTGTGGGAATGGAATATTGGAATACCTCCTAATCCCGGCTCTTACACCACTGTATGTTAGTTTGTGCATGTTTGTGAATACGTCAATTATTCGACTGATTTAATTATAATAAATTTGACAGTACACACAATGCGACAAGTCGAAGAAAATTGGTGGCGTTTTAAAAACTTCAACCGTATAGACTTATATCCATTGAATCATGTTCAGAAACAATTACGACAACGACTCGGTCACTTACTCTCCAACAGGAAGGTTGTTTCAAGTGGAGTATGCTTTGGAAGCCATCAAACAAGGAAGTGCTGCCGTGGGAGTTGCGTCCAAAAATCATGTCGTCCTAGTGGGTTTAAAGAGAAACGCCGAAGAATTGGGATCCTACCAGAAGAAATTGATCAAGATTGACGACCATATGGGTGTTGCATTGGCCGGATTGGCTCCGGATGCTCGGGTGTTGTCCAATTTCTTGAGGAAGCAGGCCATGAACTCCAAAATGGTGTTCAACAGGCCCTTACTGACATCTAAAGCAGTTTTATCAATTGCCGATAAAGCCCAAGAGAACACCCAGTCTTACGGATCAAGGCCTTATGGAGTGGGATTATTGCTTTCCGGTTTTGATGACAGTGGTCCACACTTGTACGAATTCCAGCCTTCAGGTTCTGTATTGGAATACTATGGTGCTTCAATGGGGGCCAGATCTCAAGCTGCCAGAACTTACTTGGAAAGAAACTTGGAAGAAATCAAGGGATCGGAAACTGTTGAGCAGTTGATAGTGCATGGTTTAAATGCCTTGAGAGATACCTTGTCACAGGACGTAGAGTTAACGATGAAGAACACATCGGTGAGTGTAGTGGGTAAGGACACTAAATTCACCATATATGACGATGAAGATGTTCAACAATGGCTTGATAAATTGGATTCGGTATCCAATTCTGCCAACAGAAATGGAGATGATGCCGATGACAACGGGGAAACAGAAGCAGCAGCCGAAGTAACCGACACTACACAAGACCAAGGAAATGCTGATGCTAGTGAGGATAGAATGGAGACTGATGAATGATATTGGCCGATATCATTGTCATACCTTGTACAGTAGAAGCTAAATCCATCTTTAATGAATATAACATAAAATATATAAATGTAAGAAGATAGCATATTTACTCTCTTCTCCGACATTGGCAATTCACTATCTATTTACAGTGTGGCTCGTAGTTGTTTTGAATAAAAGAACATTTGAGTCACTTATGATGTGTTTACTTTTGAGACTTCCTCTGTTGCTGCTGCTTGATAGCCACCTTTTGAATGGCAGCTAAACACACTTTTTGTATTTCTTCCACATCGCTCCTTATCTGCTGTGGATCATGGAGAATTCCTCTTTCTCTGATATCTTCAATTTTGGCTCTTAATTCAGTAAGCTTAACAGATATAATATTCTTTTCGTCTTCTTCCATCAAAGCTCCAAACTGGACCAAAGCATTCTCTGTGTCGGAGCATATGACATCTGCCCTTGTAGCATTCTCAATGTGTTGCTTCAATTCGGCATCTCTCTTAGAATTGGCAGCACTTTCTTCCAATAATCTCTTGACTTCCTCTTCTGATAGTTCGTTTTCTCCTGCTACTGTAATGGACACTGTATTGTCCTTACCATAATATGGAGAGTCCTCGGGGTACTTTGTCTTATCAGTGGCCCCCACATTTATGATACCATCGGCATCTATCTCAAAAGTCACGCCGATTTGTGGTGTTCCTTTTGGACTAATAGGAATATTGGACAATTTGAAGTGTCCAATTTGTTTATTGTCCTTCACAAACGTTCTTTCTCCTTGATATACTTTGATTTCTACACCAGTCTGAGCGTCCACGGCAGTAGAAAAGATTTGTTCCTTTTTTACTGGAATAGCAGAGTTTCTAGGGATCAAGGGACTAAAGATACCACCATAGGTTTCGATTCCTAGGGAAAGTGGGGTAACATCCAAAAGAACAACATCTTTTATTTGTCCCGACATAATAGCACCTTGAATGGCTGCCCCCATGGCAACTGCTTCATCGGGATTCACAGATGTGTTGGGATCTTTGCCAAATAATTCTCGAACAGTTTTCCGGATCTTTGGCATTCTTGTCATTCCTCCCACCAAAATAACTTCATCTATATCTTTGATCTTCAACTCTGCATCTCTTATACATCTTTTCACGGGGTCAATAGTTTTATTGATCAAATACAATGACATTTCATCCAACTGGTCTTCTGTTAGTCTCATCTTGATATGCTTGTCGTCTTTGATAAATGGAATACTGATCTCTGCTTCTTTGACATGACTCAACTCAATTTTGCAGGTTTCTGCTGCTTCTCTGATTCTTTGAATTGCTAGCCTATCCTTCAGCAAATCGATACCCGATTCCACTTTGAAAGAGTCGATAATATGATTCAATAATAGAATATCGAAATCTTCACCCCCCAAGTGGGTGTTACCGTTGGTGGCCCGCACTTCAAATACTCCACCGTCAATATCCAAGATAGATATGTCGAAAGTACCACCTCCCAAATCAAAAACAGCAATGACTCCATCCTTTTGTTTTTTATCGATTCCATATGCCAAGGCAGCAGCAGTGGGTTCATTTATAACTCTTAAAACGTCTAAACCCGCCAATTTACCAGCGGATTTTGTGGCCTGTCTTTGGGAATCATTAAAATAAGCCGGCACTGTCACCACCGCATGCTTGACTTCTTCTGGCAAATGAGAGTCTGCTATTTGTTTCATTTTTTGGAGAACATAACTGCTGATACGTGAAGGAGAAAACCTTTGGCCATTTTCGGTTTGTAGCCATGCGTCTCCACCGTCACCAGGGACAATCTTATATGGGGTGTTGGGAATGTCTTTTTGCACTTCTTCGTCTTCATACCTTCTTCCAATTAATCGTTTAGTAGCAAAAAACGTATTCTGCGGATTTATGATCGCCTGTCTTTTGGCAGGCAACCCGACAAGGGTCTTTATACTGGATGTATCTCTCTCATCCAAGGCTACTATAGAAGGAGTTGTTCTGCCCCCTTCTTCGTTTTCCAAGATCTTGGCGTCTTTACCTTGAACAACCGCAACTGCTGAATTGGTGGTACCTAGATCAATTCCTATAACTGTGTGAATATTTCTTTGAGAGGTTCTCCTTGGGCCATTAGAAAAAGCCCCTAAAATGTGTTTCCTTGATACAAATCTCTGTAGCATTATTCAAAAAGAGACCATAAGAGTATATTGAAAAAGTCATAGGTCACTTTTATGGATAGTGATCTTGCGACTCACGACATTGTCGCACCTGAATCTGACTGTGTGCGGCGTACGAATCTTTGGGTGAGTTACCCGGAAAACCCGAACAGGCGTTGGATTACTTTGAGGTTCCTATGAACGCATATAGTTCAGAGTAGATCGTAAGGTTACTGGCTAAAGATGACAGACCTATTTTACTTGAATCATTGTATCCTCAGCAACGATAAGCCGTGTTTCGACCTAGGTTCCGGTAAAGAATTATATATGGGTACAGAGGACCCGGCTTGATAATGTGTTAGAAGTGACAACGCTATAATCTGTTAAGCAAGTGAGAGCTAGGGGCTTGTAAAAGAATAAGAGCTGAAAATCGCTACTTTTTTACCTGGGGTGCTTAATAACATTTATGATGCAGAAAGAGAAACCCGGGTAGCGATGGGAAACACTATGATTCATCCCCGGTCCATGCGATAGTATGCTCTACCACAGTACAGGGTTTGGGAGGATATAAAAGTAATCACGACATTAAGAATCGGGGGGAAATCATGGGGTCCACGAGCGTATCGAACAATAGCAACCCCAACGTCTCTTCACCACACGCTTTTATGACAAAATTCAACACTTCCGGAAGATATTTTGTATGTGAAGTTACTAAAGTTACGGAGTTTCGTGAATAGCATTCTATGGTGTTTTTGGTGGTGTACACTCGATAGAAGGTGGTTGAATCGTTTTTTGTTAATGCCTCTCCCAAAACAATTCCAAAGTCGTTAAACTTATTGTGTTGTATGATTGAGCCGGAGTGGATGGTAGACTGGGTGGTAAGATCGATTTTTTTGAACGGAAACGATCTCAGAATGTTATAAAAGGATACCAAAGAACCCAGGTCATTAAGATCAAAGGTCTTTGTGAATATGTCGTCCCCAACATCTTTGTCACCTATGAAATAGCTCTTGAAATGTTTTTGATTGTTGGGTAAATAAGATCCAAGTATATTGTACACGGTATTGAAATGAACAAAGGAGTTGAGACTATTCAACGAGTCTTCTAGCGGTTCAAAGAACATGAAAGGCTTTAGCTTGCCCAGATCCCCTGCCTTTATGTGATTACAAATCAACCTGACAAAGGAATAGCTTTCGTAGGACATCAAGCCAAAATCATGGCTACTCAACGATTTGATATTAAACCTCTTGTTGAAATAGTATTCTGGCCTTATTATCAGACTTAAAGAATCCTCTACCAAACTACCCAAACCTAAAAAGCATTCAACAATTTTTTGGAAATCTAAGGGTTCGGTAACCCATGAACCAACGAAATAACCTCTATCCCTTGCGCTCTCGACAACTTCACTTGACAGGTAGGTCATAAAGCCCCAAGAAGAGTCAAGGGCACTCCTATCCAAGTTGACGAAATCATTCGTAACTCTTAAAAAAAAAGTGGGGGTGATGTACAATTCAACTGTTTCATATTCATCCGAACCCCGGTACTTTATGTGATACTTTGACAATAAAAACTCATTTATCACCTTAATCAAGATCGACATGATGAGAATAGGGTGCCCTTTCACTTGGCCACCATACAATCTCAAGATACTGAAGTCCTCCAAACAATATTCCTGGTCGTACTCGTCAAACACCAGCGCATCTTCTCTGGGTACCAAAGGATTATCGAACTTCAAGCACGACAACGTGAGGTTAATAATTTTCGCTGTTAGCTCCAGAAGTGTTTTCTTACTGTCCAAAACAAGAACCTTCTGTTCATCGGTGACGATTAGCTCAATCTCCGATGTCACCTGATTACTATAGAATAATTTGACAGCTATTTCATCATTAAGCAACTGGAATATCGAGTCTAATTTCTTCTGACGACATTTTATCCACTTATATGCACTGTCATCATCCAAAAGGCTGATTTTGAACCAAAAATTCTCAAACAACTTCGGCGATGTTGATTTGAACTGTGGGTCGTTGATAATGTTGACAAAATACGTAAGCCCCAATTTAAAGGTTTGGGCCATGAGCAAATTACCCACGATACTCTTCTGTTTAAACAGTACCACGCGATTGTTTCTGATCTCGTCAATATAATTTGCCGGGAATGATTCGTAACACCTCTGAAGAATTGGGATATAATCGGGATCTTGTGAGAAGTAGTCCAAGTAACCTCCAATATCTGAATGTGACAGCAAATAGGATTTGAATTTCGTCTCCTTTTTGTACAACCGCATACATGCGTCATAGAAACTGGTGGAGGTCACATTCCTAGTGCGCTGGGCCACCAATTGGTGCGCTGGGGCGAGATCATAGTGCAATTGTGTTTCCAAGTAATTATTGAATAAAAGCGTATACCACACAGAATTGTCAGCTAAAGTGGCCCGCAACTCCTTGTTGACCAGCATCAAGCAGAGCACATTTTCAATGGATAAATTTCCCTTCTCAATAATCACTTTCCAAATATCTAAGGATAACATTATTTAATATCTAGTGTTTCTAAAATTTTTAATGAATATATTGAGATTCAATTGGATATATTGAGATTCAATTGGATATATTGACTTGGATAAATTGTGATAAGTTATTCTATCATTTAATGTCTATGAATTTTTCTGCAGAAGGGATCAGAACCGGAACTACTCTTGAGATTACCTACTATGTATTAGGTCGTTCTAAAAAATGCTTTGGTCGGAGTGTCTCATTTCGCTGCATTCGTAATGCGCGAACAACTCGAGTCGCTATCTGCAATCGATTTTTACCCTCCCTGTGGTCAATTTTCTAGAATTTGGGGTCTTTGAGGGCTGAATGTTAGCACTTTTGGGCATTTGACTGAGCTAGCTAGAACCTTGGGCTCGTTGACTCATTTTAAAGCGGTTTTGGTGAAGAAACAATTCAACGAATTTCAGAATTTTTTAGGCCGCAAACTGTCAAAACCGACAGTTCCATCGGTTTATTGTCAGTAAAGGGCCTCTATAGGATTAGAGAAGCTGGGTGACAAGGGCTCTGTGCTTTAGTCAAGTTCAAAGTATAATATTTACTCCAGGCGATTCTGAAACCGGGAGGTAACAAGCGTGCAATCACCGCTACTGGAAAACGACTGTAAAAGTATTTGCAAAATCGCTCTTGTTTCGCACTATCGCTTTTATATATTGAAAAAAACTACTCAATGGGCAAGAGAAGAGCCGATGGGAGCGGCAATAAAGGGAACAAGAAGTTCAAGGCCAGTGGATTCATAGACATTAGCACTTCGGGGGTGTATGCTACTTGTGCCAGGGGTAAAGAGCAAGGGTGTATCAAGGAATTAGTGAATTTGTTCACTGAGAAAGCAGAAGAGTATTACGACACAGAAGCCTTGGATAACGAGGAAGAGGAGGAACAAGAGTTGTCAATCGAGGACCAGATCAAGAAAGAGGTGGAAGAATTGAAAGAAGTCAAGTCCAAGAGTAAACTTTTCACGCCAATTGAGTTAGGCTGTGAGTGTTTGATCTTTATCAAGACTAGAAAACCTATAGAGCCGGAGTCTTTTGTCAAGAGAATATGTGAGGATAGTTTTGTGTCGAAACGGAAATCCACCCGATTCACCCAAAAATTGACCCCTATAACCTTTTCTGTTTCACCTAGTTTAGAAGAGCTCAGAAAATTGAGCCAGAAGGTATTAGCACCACACTTTCACCAGCAAGATCAAACGCCGATGAAATTTGCCATCAACGTCACTCGAAGAAATTTCAATGCCGTGGAAAAGAGCACGATAATCAAGACGGTGGCCGAATGTGTTGGACGAGACCATGGCCATTCAGTTGATCTTAAGAACTATGACAAATTGATATTGATTGAATGCTATAAAACCAATATAGGAATGAGTGTGGTGGACGATTACGAGAAGTTTTGTAAATACAACTTGCAGCAGATCTTCGAGAAGCCATAAAGGTCGTGGGCTTATAAGGAAAAGGTCTGATAGCACTAATAAATGAACGTTTTCATCTCGTAACTCAAACCTTTCACTTTGATCCTATAGCACCCTCAGCAAACCGGATCTTCTCACTAACCTGCAATGGGACCTTGAACGACAACCAGTCCGCCTCACTATTTGGTATCAACCCCATTTTGTTGAGTTTCCACACTCCAATAGACATACACGCCACCTGACACAACACAAACACCACCTTGGCCTGTAGTATCACCTGGCTATTCTTATCAGTCTCCAACCCTTTGAATACCCGATTGGTTTCTGTGAAGATAGCCTTTAGCGGGTTCACAAATAACATCACTGTCATCATGATTGGAATCATCTGTAACGAGTTTCCCGTCATGTAACTCATTATCAAGTTCATGGGAATGGACTTGGCCGGTCCTGTGGCCACTTCCCATGCTCTTTTGCTCTTCAAGTCTTCAAGATTTGGCAAGGTTTTTTGGCCCCCAGTAGACTTGGAACTAGTGCTATCACTGAAACCCGCAGGTAAAGTGAGTGGTTCCTTTGTTCTCAACGGCTGTTTGACGGAGGGTTTTAGAAGGTCCGAATACTCATCTATCAACGACATGTTACTATATGGGTAATTGAAAAAATGCGAAAGGGTTAAAAACAACTTTAAGGTGGATTAAGAACACAGCCTATACAGAGGAAAGGTAGACAGCGAAGAAAGGCTTCTGCTACATAGTTCAATAAAGTGATATTGATACACAAAAGAGCATCGATTAAAGAAGCATTTCAAAATGAACTCCACTCAAGGGCTCAATGCCAACCCGCTAAATAAAATCATCGGCTTATCGATCGTCTTGTCCATGGGGTTTTTGCTAGTGGTTTTGGCAGGAGTGTACGGAAACTGGTATCCCATAATCAATGGAATAATATGTGCAGTAGCGCACCTACCGGTAGCCATCACCAAGGCGTTGACCAATTCAGGCGATTACAACTACAATTTCGACCCTGACTCATTATCTCAAGGAAACCTATTAAAAGAAACAGGCCAATTTGTTTCGGCATTTCTCGTGACAACTGGCTTGTCTCTCCCGATATTGTTACACCACTCGCTCATTTTGACCAAAACTGCCATGGTATTGACCATTATTGGAGGTGGGTTAATCTATGGAACCGTGTACACTTTCAGCACCTATTTTGACGAACCGGAAGAAGAAAACCTCAATGAAAATTTCGTTTGAGCCTAAACTACGTCTCCGACCTAATCCTGCTACCGATTTCACACTGGATGTCATCCCTACTAAAAGTTTAGAAATGCATATATGTTCTATAATTTACCCTGATGCCTGCTCCCCCGCGTATATCTCCTCCCCCATATCGCACTCTCCAAAATGTTTCAAATGTTTGAAAAAACACATAACTTTCTCTTATGACGGTGGACAGTGCAGCAGAAGTGTTGCAGGTGGAAAGAGAAATCGTGCAAGATCAGCAGGCCAAGGAAAAAATTGTCAATGAACAGTTCAAAATCTGGAAGAAAACAGTTCCTTTGTTATACGATACCATTCACACCCATGCCTTAGATTATCCATCTTTATCAGTGAAATGGTTACCAAACTACGGCTGGTCCGAGGATAAGAGAAAAATCGTGGTTCAGTTTTTGTACGGAACAAACTCATCTCAGCATTCTCAGGATTACTTGAAGTTGGGGTCCATTGAGCTTCCTGGAACCCTAGCACCAGACTTTTCAGATATTAATCCATCTTTGGTGAAATTACCAGTACCCGAAGATGGTGAGTATACCACCAACTTTAAGGTCTTATCTACTTGGAAGCACAATGGAGAAGTCAACAGCTTAGAAATATCTCCCAATAGAGAGAACGTTATCACCTTTGATAATGAGGGTATTGTCCATTTATACAGTTTAAATAACAGCACCAAAGACACTAGGGATTTCAAGTATCACAAATTAGAAGGCTACCTGTTGGAATGGCTCAATGATAATGAATTCTTGTCGGGATCCAATGATTCCCAAATTGCCCTTTGGGATGTGTCCAAACCTTCGACTCCAATCCACTGTTTTAAGCACCATAATGCCGTGATCAACAGTTTATCCTTGAACAGACAACACAAGGCTCATTTTGCTTCCAGTTCCGACGACTATACCGTCAAAGTGCATGATTTAAGAAGTCCTTCGGCTGATAACGTTGGTATCAACTTTGACTTTAAACACATTCAAAATTCCGCCAAGTTTCATCCAGAAATCCCAACCTTGTTAGCCACTGCCGGCAGAGATAATGTGGTGAACCTCTTTGATCTAAGAAATCCCCTGGAACCATTCAGGAAATTGTTCGGACACAATGATAGTATTACGGGCTTGAAATGGGACGAGTTCAACAACCCCCACAAATTGACGTCTTGGGGTCTAGATAACCGGGTTATCATATGGGATTTGAATAGTCTTGATGAGGAGTTCACCTATCCATCTGACCAACAAGAGACAGGTAAAAAGAGAAACAACAAGATAAACGATCCATGTCTCAAGTTTATCAGCGGAGGTCATACCAATCGAATCAATGACGTTGATATTCATCCACGAGTTGACTCTTTATATGTGACTTGTGGCGACGACCACTTGTTAGAGGTATGGAAACCCAAGACAGTTCAGGAAGAGGAAGAGGAGGAAGGGGAAGAAGAAGCAGAGGAAGAAACACAAGAGAACGATGATAAGGAGGATGATACCGAAAAGAAAGATGAAATGGAAGTAGATGAAGAATGATTGACGGTAATAGTGAGAAAACTCGTATGAGTTGAAATTTCTAATGCTGAAAATGAACAATGAATTGTATGCTGATTTTTGATTAGTATAAATTTATATCTTGTAATTGTATAATTTTTGAAAATTCATCTGTAATCTTATTTAATGCTGATTCATAAAAAGATCTCTAATCTTATTTAATGCTGATTCATAAATTTATGATCTGATTTTATGCTAATTCTTGAATAAATTTATATCTATTATCTCATCCCTGTAAACGTGCCACCGTAGGTAAACCCTGATATTTTCAGTGCCTATATTCTTATTGAACGAGTTCTCCTGATTCAACACCACCAATGAATCGGTCTCCAACTCAAATCTCGTATCAGTTGCAATCAAAAGAGCCGGTTCCACCAGATTATTGTACAAGTCCCTCATTGACGTGGAGTACATGAATTTGCCGATTTTTTTCACTTCACAAATAAAGTGTGTGGGCTCTAGTGACAGTGTGTTCCTTGTGAGCTCCGGTCGTACATACCTACTATTTTTGAGATTTTGTAGAATATTCCCTGTCGGTGGATTCAGCAGCTTACCCAAACTCTCATATTTTCCTTCCATTACCTTTTGCCGGAGCTGATTGTTTCTATCGAGTAGAATGTAGTCAAACTTGTTGTTGATGAACCAATTAACAAACATTACTGGCTGGAGCAAAGCACACCAGGTGGTTACATTGTCACAAAGTGGCACCTTGAACTCCTCCACAAACCGTTTGAACCGGTTCTTTACCCCCATGTTGGGTCTACGAACTGCCGATTGACCAAGTGGCTTGCTTCCACCCTTTGGAACTGGGGTCTCCTTCATTTTTTGTGGTGTGTTGCTAACTCTGTTTTGCATCATATGGAATTGGTGGGTGGTATTCTTCAACACTCCCCGTTTGCCTTTGTCCACATTCCTTGAGCTCCCAACAAAATGCTTACCATTTCTGTTGATCGCTCGTCTATTAGCCTCCGACGCTAAACTGTACCTCTCGAATGAGTCCATCAAGAAACCTTTGTTTATATTCTCAAATCGCGATTTTGTGGAGTTCTCACTTTTCATAAACAGAGATGGAATAGTCTCGCAAGTGCATGGTTTGCTTGGTCTTCAAGTCCAGTAGCTCGGTGTTTAACCGGTTGATATTTCTCATAAACTCATCGTTAATTAACGCGAACCACCCATTGTGCCTGGGACACTTTCTTTTCTCATGAATGCAGATTTCATTCACATAATCTTCATTATCACTAAAGCCATCGACAATCTGATCTATACTATCGAAAGCCTTGGTGATAAACCCATCATCTACATCCAGTAACAATCGGCTGTAAAGGCACAATTCCATTTTCTTTTTCGTGCTCGAAAGCGTCACCTGTTCATTCACCTGTTTGATAAACTCCTTATACTTCAACAACAAGTTGGCCTCATCTTGATACTTTCGTATCCTCATACTCGTTTGGGTCTGTTTATATCCCAACTCCTTCAAAGTTTGTTGCACTTTCACGGGGAATTTATCCATATTATTCTCAAACTCTTTCACTTCTGCCAATTCAGGAAAGTCCAACCCAAGACTCTTCAACCCCGTCAAGTCTGTGTACGTGTCTAGAATGAGCTTGATCTTCCCCTTTTCCACATTCTTCTTAAGATTCTGGAAAAACGACACAGCACATTCTTTACTACAGTACTGGGACTGACCGTCCACAGGCTTCCAACATGTGTCTACTCTGCACTTTCGTTTATACTGAGGCATTCCCTTGCCTTTCCACACACAAAACTTGCAGAAAAATCGAGCAATTAAGTCCTTATATAGCTCATTGATCCCTACACACTTGAAATGAAACCACTCGTCACATCCATCACATCCCACCATCAACGCTCCCTCCACGTCGGGCTTTCGACAAACACAATACACCTCTTCGCTGTTCAAGTCGTACTTTGGAGAACTTTTGAATTTTTTGTACTGTTTACTGATTTCGTCATTTGACTCATATTCTATGCTCTTGTGGTTTGTGGACCGGTAAGATGCATGATTCTGTATCATTGTGTGTTTTAACAATTGTACCTATGTCGCATTTTTTTTGAGTGTGGTTTTTTTCCCAAAATACATTCCTCCATTTAATTAACACAATGTCAGGTCAAGTGGTTTTGGTTTCATCAGACGATGAAAAGTTTCCAATTGATGTAAAGGTGGCCGAAAAGTCGATTTTGATCAAAAACATGATCAATGATTTGAATCCAGATGGATTGGAAGATGAGGAGTTCGAAGTACCAGTACCCAACGTGAGAGCCACTGTTTTGGAGAAGATCATTGAATGGTGTGACCATCATAAGAACACAGTGTTCCCTGAAGATGACGATGAAGATGCTAAAAAATCAGCACCTGTTAGTGAGTGGGATAAGAACTTCTTGAAAGTCGATCAGGAAATGTTATATGAAATCATTTCTGCTGCCAACTACTTGAACATCAGACCATTACTCGATGCCGGATGTAAGACTGTTGCTGAGATGATAAGGAACAAGTCGCCAGAAGAGTTGAGAAAGATCTTCAATATAGTTAACGACTTTACACCTGAAGAAGAGGCTGCCATCAGGAGGGAAAACGAATGGGCTGAAGACCGTTAGATGACGAGATTGGGCGACTAAGTGCGTTAAGTCGAAATGATTCTGAATGGTTTAGTACCACTGTAACGATAGTATTTGTTGTTTTGTTGAGCTTGATAGCTAAATAAATGAGTTTTGGTAATCGAATTGTAGTTTGGTTGTTATATGGTAAGAGCACGACTTTATTTATGTTTTGTAATGCGAATGGAAAAGATCATTTATCGTGTAAAAGGTGATGGATGATATAGGTGAAGAAGGCTCTTCTTCCAGATACTACGGAAATGGAGTATCCAACGGTCCATCTCAGGAAAGAAACAGTAACTCCAACGGTGCATTATCAGACATGGATTCAAACACTGTGATTGCCGACTTTGATGAGTTACAAAACAGCAACACACCAGACTTTGATCCTGCAAACACTGCGCAATATTTGTCAAATGAAGGCCGATTTTCCGACCAAATGACATTAAATGAGTATGATTCACCAGCCATCAGACCTGATCTCAAGAAATTCGGTCTTAATGCCTCATTCAGACAGTTGCACTACAGTGACAATAAATTGGCTTTGGATAATCTCATTAACAAGACCATTGATTTGATTTACGAACTAGTGAGTGAGAACAAGTCTAGACCCATCTACTACCCCACTACCGGAGACGTCGTTAGGACTGACAAATCACTCAAAGCATACGAGAAATCCAAGATCAAAATCGACCAAGGCAACAGCAATGATACGGCTACCGATGTGGAGTTTAAGATTTTGAAACTTAATTTACAGTTGAGCCCCAAAGATACGACCAACGGAATCCACAGCTTGGGCAAGTCGTCAATTTCGATCATATTGGAACAAAAGTTGAACCAACAGGTGAACTTATTGTTGCATTTGAAGGACAGAATTGACGATACTTCTTCTAAAGTGTTTGTTACGGGTGATTTAAATGCGGGAAAGTCCACATTCTGCAATGCTTTGTTGAGACGAAAAGTGTTGCCTGAAGATCAGCAACCATGTACGTCAGTATTTTGTGAAATAATCGACGCTTCCAAAGAGAATAACTCAGTTGAGGAAGTTCATGCCATTTCACACGACACGGTTTACGACATTAGGGATGAATCTACTTACCAAGTGTTTCAGTTGTTCGATCTAAACCACATAGTGTATGAACTGGACAAATATGCATTGCATAAAATCTATCTCAACGACATCCGGCCAAAGGAGCAGAGTCTTTTGTCAAATGGTGTGATTGATATCAGATTAATCGATGCTCCCGGGTTGAATATGGATTCATACCAAACCACCCTGGTGTTCTCAAGACAAGAGGAGATTGACTTGGTTATTTTCGTGGTGAACTCCGAAAATCACTTCACCTTGAGTGGAAAGGAATTCATCAGTTCAGCTGCTGGGGAAAAACAATACTTGTTTATTGTCTCCAATAAGTTTGATAACATAAAGGACAAAGAAAGATGTAAACAGAAAATACTTGGCCAAGTGAAACATTTAAGTCCCGACTCCTACAAAGATGCCAAAGATTTTGTCCACTTCATCAGCTCATCTGAGGTTTTTGAACGCAACGGCGATGGGGGTGATGGTGATCCCGACGGTAACGGCAATGACTTTAACAACTTTTCGGATCCTGACTTTGATCATTTGGAAGCGTCTTTGAGAAAGTTTGTGCTAGAAAAGAGAGCCGTGTCCAAGTTACTTCCAGCCAAAAACTTTCTCGTCAACTTCCTAAGTGATGTCAAGGCATTGGCAGAAATCAACCGCAAGAAATACCTGGAAGAAAAGGAACAGATGGCTGATGAGTTGAAAAACAAAATCGAACCAAACTACAATGATATCGTCAGTAATAGCATCATAATCAACGACACCATCTTGAAGTTGATTGAAAACACATGCTCTACAGTTTACCAGTTCACAAAAGATGAATTGAATGACAGTATTAATAACCTTGGAGATAAACAGATCGTCCCTTTTGCAGGAGTTCAGTATGCTTATGAATATGCAATAGAAACACAACGCAAAATGGTGGAAAGTATCTTATCGGCCGTTGATATGTGTGAACAAAATTCCAAAGTGGTTACCACTGAGAAAGTCGAACAAATCATCAAGTATGGAAAAGAAACTTTGGGTGAAGAGTTCTTAAATGATAAGAAATTCCAAAGTGATTTGATGTTCAGCAAACGTAAGGATTCAGTACGGAAGCGTCTTCTTGGACCGATAGAGTTTGGTGATTTCTTCGATCCGCTGATTGAAAGTTTTCTCAATTGGATAGGATTGCCCAATGATTTGGTTTCCAATGGCTTGATTTATTTGAGCAATTACAATCCTACTTCCATAATCACAAAACTTCCATTAACTGCTATAACATTGAGAGAGCAGCTCCCCAAACAGTTGACATTGCACACCTTGTATTCCTCAACCAAAATTCTTACTGCTGGTGCCGTTGCCAGAAGGATATACTCGTTGTCAAGTATTTTGAGTCCCAGTGTATTAAAGAAGATCGGTGGTCCTTTGGTGCTTGGTATTTCCGGATTCACGTTATATTATTTGATCAGCGATGTACCAAATGCTTTCCCCAGAAAACAGGCCCGGAAAATAAAGGCACAAATAATTGAACTTGAATATGTTCATAATAACGGTGATAGAATAGCAAAGGAATGCCGGAAAGTCTTGAACTACCCCTTGAGACAAGTCATGAATAATTTTCAAACCGGCATTGACAAAAGGAATCAAGATAAGTTGGAACTTGATACCAAAATAACCAACACCAGCATCAGTTTGACATACTTTGACGAACTAATTGAGAAAATCGACCACCAGTTCAAGCTACTTGATAACGTCAACCTAGAGAATGTGAATACTGTCGATTAGGCACACAAACACTTGTATATATCTCAACGTTTATTGTCCTAGCTCCCCTATTAAATGCCACTATTGTCTTTTTCTATGGATGTAAAGTAATAAAGAATTGATGGCCAAAACCACAAAACAAAGCAGGAAACAGGCTCCTACGGCTCCCCGGTAACACCTATTACCATCGAAGCATAATCCAGTTTCTGGGTCAGTATGAGCATCATAAATATGACCAAAATATTTGTTCAAAACGTAAAGAAACAATAACGGCACCGAACATATAAATCCCCAAGTGGTAGAAAAAGTTTCCGTACCAAAAAAGTCTGCTACGATGGCAGGATAGGTGCCAAAGATGCTGCCATATGCCCCACCAATCAAGGCAGATATTATCGAGATCAAGTGAATGTTACCATTGTTGGTCATTGTTAAAAATTGACCTAATGCCAAAGCCAGATTGTAGATAATGAGAAGCCAGAGCCTCTGTAAATGGTACTTTTTGTAAAGGAAATCTGAAATGATACCTGAAAATAATCTCCCAAAAAATGATGCAGTTGAAATGATACTCACTTGTAAAGCTTGCACTTGTGATGGAGTAAGCAGAGCGTCAGGGTTGTGGATAATCTGTGCCGTCACAATAAAGCCAATAGAATAAATATATGTTTGACCTATTCCTGCCATTAAGCCCACCATCAAGAAATGGACTAAGAAAGTCTTATTTGTAACCAAGTTTTTGATTATTGTCAAAGGGGCCTGCTTCTTTTGTGGTTTCTTATGAGGCAGAATGTTCTCCAATGAGTTCCTTTTGGAAACAACTGGTGTAGTCACATTGGAAGTTACAGGGGAATTTTTAGCACTGAAACTATCATTTCCCGCCATATATGTAGACCGTTTGGGATTCTGACTTCTGAGTAATGGATCAACATCAGAGGATTCCAAGCTGATGGAATTTCTTGGAGTTCTAGTTCCTATTCCCCAAAAAGAAAAAGACCCAGCCAATGATGCTTCACTGGAAGACCTTTCAATTTTTGGTCTTGAAGGATCGATTGAATCGGATCCTTGATCAGTAGGCAAATAACTTACAGAATCTTCTGCGGTTGACTGCACCAAATCCAATTGATCAGGAGCCAGCTCCAAATCATGGGACTCATCATTGATGAAAATCCCCACAAAAAAAGAACCAATAAAAGCAGTCAAGCCGCATGCAATACCCAAGAACCTTAGTAAACCGCCAGTATTATCCTCAAAAAATTTGGCTGCCGCTACAGAAAATACTGTTGCTGCCAAACCATAAGCACTAACAGGAAAGACACCGGCACTCCCCCTATGGCTAGGGAAATTGGCTTGACACGCCTTCAAAGCAGCAAAGTATGCAGATATAGACCCAAACCCCATACATATTGCACATATGCAAATTACTGGCAAAACACTATACTGATGTTGGTATATTTCGTGCAACCCAGTATATCCAATGAATATGAAGATAGATCCCATGCAAATGGAAAATTGAGGCCCCTTATGGTCAATGATCATCCCCCCAAATAATCCTCCTACACCAGAGCCAAGGTTTATGGCTAGGGAGATGGTGGCAGAATCAGAAGCAGTCATGCCCACCCTCTTGATTAACTGAGGACTGTAGACACCATATAAAAAAGGGGTTCCCGAAGCCAAGCCCACAAAGAACGACACGATCAAGGCAACCACCCTTTTGGTAGTGTGTGGTTCCTTTTGGCCCGGGTGCAAAATCTGATGTTGCATGAATAAATCCTTACCCTAATTGGTATGTAGAAAATCTATTGAATCGCATACACTGAAATTTAGTGAGATCGCGGTGCATTAATGCGACTTTTGGTGTATGGGTGTATTTTATTGTTGTGCGACTATCTGAAAAATTTTAACTAACGAGCAGATTGTCCTTGGTGCAAAAAAACTTGTAGCAGTTGTATTATGGGCAGGTTGAACAATAGCGAGTTTTTAACTCAGGTAACTGATGTTTTGGCAAAAAACAACGGAGAATCGTCTGTCTACATCACGCAAAAAAGATTAACTCCAGCGTTAGATTTGGAAGATAATGAGCCAAGTACGATAGCTGACTTACCCAGCAATGTCATAAAGCACACCACAGAGTTCCCAAAAAATGAGCAGCAGTACCCTGTGTTAATCAGAATAGCGATGAATGGAGAAAAGAATCGCAAGACGAAATTGAGCACCGTTGTGGAAACAGACAACTTAGACCAGTTTTGGTTAGATTATTCCCAACTTATTAAAAAGGGGTTCGTGGGATTGAAGAAGAAAGAGAAAAGAAAAACAAAGAGATCCAAAGTCTCCAAATAAGCCTCATGTATTCATAACGACACCATATCATAGTAAATATATACCAATATCACGTATTATCTGAGTCCAAATCCTCCACTATCAATAAACCATTGGGATATATACAGTCGAAGTCTTTGATCTCCACCTCCCTGTCCAAATGGTCATTCAACGTTATTTTGGGTGGGAGCGGCGATAAAAGTTTGAAATGGTACTGGGGTTTGAAATCCTCAAACTTCGTTTCATCAACAATTGGTACTTCGATCTCTTTATCAAAATACCCTTCACGGTACAACTCTATGTAGTCGAAGATGTCATTTATTGGGGCTTCAGCCAAAAACACCTTCGTCACCCGTTGCCCATTTGGTAACTTGATAGCAATTTTAGCATTAATAGCAGAGTCTTCAAGGTTTAGATTCTTAAACCAGTTTAATTTCCAAACCAAATACTCTTTCTTCAATTTCTCCTGTTGCTTTTGTAGTTTTTTGTCCTTATCCCGTTTGAGGGACATCTGGTAGTTCAAATCCTGTTGTTTCAAAAATACCTGATTCACAAACTTATCAGTTAGTTCCTTTCTTATAAGCAGCAACTCTGGTTCGTACTTTTCAATTTTCTTCATGAACTTGTTCTTGATTAAATTGCCGGCGTCGATGTCATCATTGATTTCCCCCTGTACTTTAACCAATAAGGAAATCCGGGCTGCACTCTTTATGGGCCCTTCTGGAGACATGGTGGTATTCCTTGTCAAAGATAAAAGTCCCAAAAACGGGAACTTGGTCACGTTCAAACTGTTGGCTAGTTGGTATGATTCGGGATTTGTGAGGTCACCTCCCCAAATGATAAAATTGGGATCGTTGAATAACGAGCTAAACTTTTGGTTGATAACGATCTTATTAAAGATGGAGCTAGATCCTTCGTTCTGGGGATTGGTTAAGTACACAAACAAGAATTTACCCTTGGTAGTTGCCATGTATAATGCTTGTGTATAACTCCCTTGGAAAAATGGTGGGATCAATTGGATCTGTGACTGGCTGGGACTCAAATTTTCTTCCAAGTTTCTGATAAATTTATTGGATCTGTCTATTGCTTCATTTAACGAATTGGAGTTGGTTTTCCTCCTATTAAGCTCATCTTTGAAATATATCAACCTGAGTAGCTTGGCCAATAATGTGAATATTATAAACAACACAAATATCACCGGTTTGAACACTATGATCTGTAAGTTATCCGATAATCTGTACAAGTACTCTTTGATTTTTTTGGAGTTGAACGAGTTTCTTTGAGACGGGTCAACCGTTTCTGTCTGATCGGAGGGAAATGCCCCAGGCATGTTGGAGCCGGAATTGTTGTCAGGCTCGCCCCGTACCAGCTGATACCCCAGGAGGAAGTTTTGAAACCAATTAGCTGACATGACAGTTTAATTATTTTGAATTTTTCTGGAATATATTTAGTGAGGCGAGACACCAGAGCGATAATTGATATGAACCCATACTTTTATTGTAAATAGGTTTTGGGGAGCCAGAGGAGGTTTCCCCTTCCAAGTATTTGCTGAAATACAGTGTTTGTGTGTGTGTGGCATGTCTAGGGCCTTTTACTATCCTGTTTTTGCACAGTATTTTCCAAACAGTTATGCTCAGCTGATTACTTTTCCCTCAATACAGAGAAAACCAAGCTTTAAGTGAAAAGTCTTATTACCCTACGAACAAGGTACCATATGCACTTGTCTCCAAGACAAGAACCCTTTAAAATCACGATTGAAGTCCTAAATTACCAAAAATTCCAACATTTCCTGTTCAAGTACTTGCCTGCGTGGCGTAATGGTTAGCGCATTTGACTTCTAATCAAAAGATTCCGGGTTCGAGTCCCGGCGTGGGTTTACATGCGGATTTAGCTCAGTTGGGAGAGCGTCAGACTGAAGTCAACTTTAGTCCCAGTTAATCTGAAGGTCCTGTGTTCGATCCACAGAATTCGCATACTTTTTGCTTCTTCGTACATTTGTATTTATACAATCAGGTAGTGGTTCCTACATGATGTGGAAACCTCAAGAGGAACCCCAAAAACTGGATTTATCACTCGGGTATTTGTATCATTATCGACCTCTGTGGCTGCAAATTGGTAGCAGAAGAAGTCTCGCTTTCCATGCTCATTTTTATGGTCTGAAAGTCTAAACTTGTGTTCAGCTATGCTCAACCCCAGCAACGAGTAATTAGTGTGGTAGAAGTCAATACTTGCCCCAGGCTTATCTCTGAAGCCTCCTGACGGTTTTTGGGCACAGTTTAATATGTATATCTTGAGGGCCTTCTTGTCATAAATGTCAGTGCACAATACTGCTTCCACCATTGCTAAGCAGGCACCAATCCAAAAACTGTAGCAGGAATCCACAAGTTTGTTAGATCTACCACTCATCCCTCCTTCTAAGGGCAACTGCCGGGCCACCAACCAGCGGATCAAGGACTCCAAGTCTACGACCTTTTTAAACTTGTGGCTGAATGCAGTCTTCTCACGACAATCTTTTCCCAATAAGAGAAATACCGATGCTACTGCACAGAAAGTGTAACCACCATGTGCCTCTGTGTCATGCACTCCGGAGAAGCCTCCCTCGTAGGTCTGGGAATCCACTACCCATTGCAATGTATTTTCTGTCAACTCATCAGTAACCATGTTCAACAAAGAGCAGATCACAAGCACACAATAGGTGGATCTGGTATCGGCCTCGCCGTGCTCATGCATGATGAACGACCCATCGTCCTGTTTCAAGGTCATAATCCATTCATATAGGTTGTGTTTGATCTTATCTAAAACATCAAAAGCCTCCAAAGACACAAGAGCTAGCACTCCCGCATAAGTAGATGCAACATGTCCCAATTGATTATTTCCCCCAGCTATGCCGCCTTTGCCTTCATTGACGGTAAGGTTTTGCAACTTCTCCACTGCTAGTTTCGTCATGTGGCCACTGAACTGGTGATTCACTACTTTTCCAGCATTGATTAACCAATATAACATCCAAGAGTGATTGGGGTCCAAACTGCAGAAATAAGACGGCAAAGGATTCGATAAACTATGTTCGATATATGCGATATGATTTTCTATCTCAAAGTGGGCATTGTGGTGTTTTCTGCTGGAGATGATGTCTTTGTAAATGGTTTTAATTGTATTTTCAGTTTGGGTTTGCAGTATTGTGGTATCGGATTCATAAGTATCGGTAATTGGTGAGGTCTCTAACATGGTAGATAGGTGCTGAAATGTATTTGGTGGTGTAATCTCTTCAAATCCGGTGTTCAACTGCTCTAAGTCTTTTCCCAAAAGATTTAGAAGATAGGACACTTTCTCCATTCTTATATATTTTTATTATTTACCGAATTGAGACGTTTCAATAGACTTTAATCGCGATCTTTTAAACGCAGACCAGCTAGGCAGCCGGTTCGTTTTCTGAACTAGGTGTGAGTGACCTGGTATACACATGACTCTTGCTTCGATTTTGGAACTATTTGATGACTAGAATGTAATTGTTATACAATTTTGGCGGTACACGACCTTTGGTTGCAAAGCATACATAAAGAGCATATAACTACAGTCATCCAAGATAATATACTCAAAGTGGCGTCAAACATTAACTTTGACCTTAGTTTTGTTTTGGGTTTTACAAATATTTATACTTCTTTTTTGAATTTGTGAAATTCACTAATATAGGAGGAACTAGACATTAGATTATTGGTCTTTTGAAGGTACCAAAACATTCATTACTAATTACAGTTTCAATTATAGAGCGTCCTCAGTTCATAATGCCACAGCTTTATATCGCCACCGCCCATCAACCACAACTAACATAATCATTATTCATTAATCGTTACTATAATACATAGTCTAATAAATACTTCAAAATTGTTTCGTAGCAAACAATATACTGATCGAAATTTTGGCACATTGATATTCTCTGTGTCCGCTGGAATTGAATTGATTTATAGATTACATCAACGTCACCAAAAGGATCAAACGGTTCATCAGCCTGATCCACTGCATTATCTTCAACAGCAGAATTCTTTAAACTAGACTTCAACAGATCAATCACCAGGTCAATTGCTATGTAGCACCCAGTTCTTCCACATCCTGCGGAACAATGTACCACAGTTTGATCGCCCAAGTTTAACTTTTCCACCAAATTGGTCTTGAACTCAATAAATTCAATCAAAGTTTGGATATCAGGCACTCCAAAGTCAGGCCATATCTTATACTCCAAATGGTGGATAAGTGATTCTTCGCCATTCTTCATCAATTTGATGGTTCTCAAGTTGAAGTGTTCACGCTTTTCATTGCTAAGTTCAACAATTTCAAAATTACCAAGGACTTGGGTATCAAAATAGTTCAATTGTAGGCTGTTTTGACTATTCAAGCACACAATCAACTTGATGTTATTATTCCATATTAATTGCCAAAAGTCTTTGTAGGTGGAAGGTAAGGGATTTTGGGTGGCAATGTACTGCAGTTTTGACATTTTGGGGTAGTTGATGTAGTTTCCGTTGAAATAGTCGTCAAAATTCGAATAGTCCTCGGATTTGTAATTCAACTCATCTTCGAAGGCACTGTCTAGATTGGAGTTGTTGCAAATGCATGGAGATTGAAGTAATTTGACCCGTGAGTGCTCATAGGGCCAAATATTATTGTACCTGTTCTTGAATCCATATTCAATTCCCTTTGGAATCTTATATGTGATGTCATCACATCCAGGACATGGAGTTGATGGCGAACAGAATGCAGAATGGTGGTCTTCATTGTCATTATCAGTAACTGCTAAGTTCAACCTAATTTGTTCGATCCTTTCGATTTTATTGAACTTGATGTTTAAATACTTGATAATCTGATCGTTTGAATTAGATTCTTCCCCTTCTTTTACCAAAATACTTTTAAGCCATTTAGGTAATTTTTGAAGGCTCTTGTCTGTTTTAGGAAACGTGAAGGAGTAGTTGTAATTATCCTGGTTATCGGTGATAGACTTCAAGTCTAATTTTGGAACATTTTTTTTCAAAGAAGAGATGAATTTCTGGTTTGCTGGAGTACAAGAAGGCAACTGGAATCCTGATAATACCGTCGGAGGATCTGTGGTGTAATTATTTTTTGGAGGCTCGGAATTGGTATGTTTATCACTGGGAGAAATCTGGCCAGATTTGGGACTTGGGAAAGGACTTTCAAATTCAACCAATAAGCTATTTTTAT
Source organism: Yamadazyma trypodendri (assembly GCA_030572515.1). NCBI lineage: Eukaryota > Fungi > Ascomycota > Pichiomycetes > Serinales > Debaryomycetaceae > Yamadazyma > Yamadazyma trypodendri. The sequence goes on along the minus strand of JAJMAI010000032.1, from coordinate 78,202 downwards.
CGAGACTTTCAATGCCATCTTTCAAATACCAAATGTCAAAGTTGTTGTTGTATGTGAAGAATTTAACGATGGTGTGGTAAAGTGGATAATTCAACATTTCGGAGGAATTCGAATCGATAAACAACAACGAAGGGATATTTTCACCATTTTCCAATAACAGTTGTTTGATTGTTTCATTAATATTGAACGATGTCAATATGTTTTGAAGTTTATAAGACGGTCTTTTCAACAAGGTAGAAGGAATGCACACATTAATAGAATCCTTGATTTTAAAACTCAAAAACTGATTGTAACATCTAATATCAATGATCAAAGGTTTTTTTGATTCAATAAATGTTTCTAGATCTCCAGACAATACGCTGTTGATAGGCAATTCAGTACTACTGTAAGTCTGTTTAATTGGAGACTTGGCAACCACCGGAGACTTATTCAAGGGAGACTTGTGGATGGGGGATTTGAAAGAGCTTGATAAGTTCAATGACAAATTGGGCGATAGGAAGTTTGGGGTGGAGCTGGAGGTATTGGCCGAATTCAAGTTCATGGGAGACAAGTTAAATGAAGACATGGTGGAGGCAGCAGAAACCTGACCACTATGGATGGAATGCATATCCCGTTTAGACCCAGTATTGGAAACCGGAACAAAAAAGGAGTCTGGACTTCTAAAATCTGATGCACTGTTTGTGGTCACAGAAATGGATGGACGATCTCTGGTTTTGGAACTATCACTATTGGAATTTGAGCTGGTTGTGGAAGGCGATGAAATCGAGTATACCGGTGAGGAGGCGTCATTATATATGGCAGACGTCCCGGTCATGGCCTTCAAATATTGCTCGAGAATTTTCCTTTCAAACGTTTCTATTTTTGGTTCTTGGGCCAGCAGTAGATTTTTGCGACGTAAACAAGGGCTGTAATGTGAGGATTTCTTCACCAGTGTTTGATGACTGGGGCGTAGTGCGAATACTAGGGTTCAGCAGAGTGATGATCTCCCTTTTATTCAAAACACAGCACAGTCACACGATAAAACAATCTGCGATACTAATGCCCAGATTACAATGAGGTGAATAAGCCAAGCGAGATGAATTAAATAAAGTCAAATAAGCATGGGCATCTGCCAATTTATAAACACCAATAATAGCAGGTGTAAAGTTGCCAGGTCGAAGTTTAATATATAGGCCAAAAGGAAGAGTGTGACATGATGACTTGCCATAACTTTGCCAGATAGAAATCGCATGACGTAATTGTTATGGTTGTACCTTTTTAGTGCTGCTCCGAATAGGGAAAAAAGGAAAGAATAGTTCTAGAAGTCGTCAGGGGTTGACTTTCCCGTCGCGTTTTAATTGCCAGCCTGAACCGTGTGACGTCGTGGGAAGTTATATATAGCACCACAACAAGTCACCTTGAATTTATTTGCTCATGGTTGCAAAGTGTTTCCAGGCGAGTATCACGAATTGCCTTCTATTTTCGCATCCGCTTTTTCAACAGAATAGCTAGTATTCTATATTAGCATGACCGTCACATAAATGAGATCATTTAGACGATAGTCAGGAAATGTGTTATGGAATGTATAGAAATACGGAGTAACTGGTGGTAATGCCGAGAAATGCATTCTAATTTCGTTAAAGTCTCCTTATAGTCCCCCCTAAACCGGCTGATCAATTGGGGTCTCGATGCCCTTTTCAGGAATTTGAAACCATTACTTGTATTTCCAACTTCTTATTTAGTGGCACTGAAAGTGGGGGTTGCGGACTCAGAAACCTATACGTCTTCTTTTCTTCTTTGGCAGAGGTGAATCCGATATATAAGTCATATAGGGCTACCAACCAGGAGCATGGAAGCTTACGAGCTTCCAAAACTTCTCTAAATTAAAAGCATTTCGTTTCAGACTCACATGCCCTCAAAGCTTAACTTAATTTTATGCGTCCATCGTATTGCTTCTGGGTTGGACTAATGGTTCGTCATCTCATATGCATATGCACAGATATCTCGGTAACTTTAATTTAAGCTCTGTATCAAGTGTAAAATAATCAAAATCCACTTTTCTGTATATATTGAGATTATTCCCCTTATTGCATCCTATTGTTCTTTCTACTATTAAGGTCGGATTTCCTATTATTTTTTTGCTGTCCATATGCTTTTTGCTTTAGCCACAGAGGGGTCCGCATTCAAACCGTCTCTTAACAGACCTAAGGCTACTTGGAGATTGAATAAGTTCAAGAAAATTTATATGAACAAGTCTTCCAGGGATGTTAGTGCTGCGTCTTCTCCAGGGAACTCCATTTTACTCGATATCCTGTTTACTTAGTGCATATAGAGGTTCTATAGAAGGACTAATAGTTGATAGAGGTTCCATAGAAGGACCAATAGTTGATAGAGGTACAGTAAGAGTATAAGACAGTGAAATACAGCGAAAGACAAAGTACCTCACTACCTCCGGTTGTGGACCCTTTTCCCTCGCTCTTCTCGTTAAAAAGCTTAAATCTTAAAAATTAATGCCTTGGCCATTGCGAGCCTACACTCTAGCCATCCAATCACAAACCGTATACTGGTTTATATAAATACCCATACTCAATAAATATTGTTGCTCAATGTTCAAGGCGAATGCAACGAGTCTAATAAATTGTGACTGGGATTCCATGCTGCATTTGGTAATGTCATATTACCCTCTTCCTCAAGGTCGTCAGTCCTTGCAATTCTTTCTTCATATTTTCGTTCTCTTTCGAAATCTCTCCATCTCTTCATCACAATATATGATGAATCAAAAACACCCTCAACTTCTCCATGTGCCGATTTATCACCACCCACTTTTCTGGTTTCTCCCCAACTGAAATCATCGAATTTCCAGTACGAGTAAATCGGCAAAACAAAATTCCAAACTGGTAAAGCCACAAGATAAATTAAGAAGTAAAGGAAATACTTCCAAGATGACACAGTGATGACAATCATCAAACCTGGCAACCCAAAGATAATACCCAATAACACTAACGACATAATTGGTGTTGGGGTGGAAATGATGGCATAAACAATCACGTAAATCGTGAAACAAAGGGCAGCAGGTAAAACCAATGTACCTACCAATTCAATAAAGATACAGAATTGCATCGAGAAGCAGAATGTACCACACAAATCTCTGACCAAAACCAATTCAAATAAATTATGCACCGTGGAGTTGATCCATCTTCTTCTTTGAGACAATAACACCATAAACTTATCGGGGACAACTGTCTTACAAATAGCTTTGGGGACGAATATCTGCTTCCGTTTGGGGAAGGTCCTTAACATCAATGATGACAAGAATCTGTCCTCACCCAACAATAACAAATTCTTTTTATGCAAAGTATCAACCACATTATCGGAGTATCTTTCAACAATATCGGGATTAGCCAAAATGGGTACCCAGTACCCATCATTACTCTTTGGAGCTTTGATCCGGTACATAGAGAAGCATCCAGGTAAACAGGTGACACCTCCGAATACACTTTCAAACGCCTTGGATTGGTGATGAGAAATGTAATATTCAAACACTTGTATCAATGTCACCCACGAGTCGTTCTTGTTGGATATCTTCGTTTCACCACACAAACCCATAACCGTTGGATCTTTCACCATTTGTGCTACCATATGTGTAAGACAATCGGGATACACTTTACTATCAGCATCCACCATCAACACTATTTCGTACAATTCTGGCATTAATCCTGTAACCTGCCATATAGTCTTCACCATTTGAAACTCAAGTTCGGTCATTCTTTCGTCAAACATGACTTTCTGTAAAAGTGACATCAATATGACCTGGGAGTCTCGTTTACCTCTATTACCTGGTTTAGGTAAGTTGGCTTCTTCAGGTGTACCACATTTGACAATAGTAATAACAGGCACTCTCTGTTGGTTTTCTAAAGGAATAGTTGCATCGTCATATTTATAGAACCCTCCATAAACCTTTGCTATATTATGACGTTTGGAACCTTGGGCCACAGCAACATAGGAGTGTCCTTCAACCTCATCAGGATCGGTGACAAAATCAGTCATCAAGCTCAATGCGATCTCTGGAGTAGTCAATTCGTTTCCGGAACCTTTAACGAGACCGTCACAAATCATGACAATCAATTTGTGGGAGTTTGGGAAGGTAGTGGTGGCAATGGAATCGAGGGTCATTCTCATCCCGTCTAAGTCTTCAGAATAACAGGTGACCAAACACATGGTATGTGCCAATGGATAGCCAAAGGGCTGATATTCCACCGGGGGTTGAGGAACCACGTCTGGATGAATGATGTCTGGCGATAATCCCGTCATATTACCATTTCCCATTTCATCAATATCAAAAGGATTTACTACCGAATTGACAGTTTTGGAGTTTAACAAATCAGTAGCTGAAGCACTAAATGAATCGTTACCAAAAAAATTAGATTGTCGTTTATCCAAAGTCTTCTTTTTGGGATTGGTTCCCAACAAGTAATTCTGAGTGCCCATAGTAGTGTATTTGAAGTTCTTTGATAGTTTGTCTGGATTTTGAAAATATTGGTCAATCTCTTGAGGTGCCAAAGACATTCTCTTGTTTAAGACCGATTGCCTACTAGTTTTGTAGTCAGCTCTAGTCTTTTGTGGAACCACAGATAAGGGATGAGCCCCCAAATCATCAGTTTCGGTCCATTTGTCAATCTCCTGTTCTCGTTCAGCCATCGACTTGTTGTCTAATTTGCTTACCCCTTGATTTACAGATATGACCCATTTGAAATAACAAGCCATCAAAAACCGGGCCACAACTACTGATAAAATGAAAATCAATGCCACAACCAAGACAATTTGAGAAGCAATACAACCAAGGGTATCAGAATCTATAGAACCAACTTTGATTATTTCAGTCAAGCACCTGGCAGCGTGTCTTTCTTCACTATTTGATAGACTGAGGGATATATCGTGTCCCTTATAAGCGTCATCATCTCTCAATTTATTAAACAAATCGGGGTACTCCAAATCGTCATATTGAATCCAGTTGATCATGTCCAAGTCTAAAACATCACCCGAGTACACAACCAAATTTCTGCTACTGTTTTTGATATCATCCCAGGTAAAATAAACGTCACCCGTAACTTTCAACCCATAGTATGCAGATCTGGCAATAGAAGAAGTATGACAAGCCCATCCGTCATAATAGTCATTGGTGGTAAAATTGGGCAGGGAAGATCCATCTTGATCCATTAATTGGCATGGCATGTACCAGGCTACCTCATCATCCAGATTCTTAGGAATGGTACAATTGTCTCTAGGTTTAATCAATCCTTTACAGTTTCCATTGACATTTTGAAATAACAAGGAAGCATCCATACCACCGGCGTTGATGGGGGGATATAATATATTTGTGCCTGCATCGATACCAGCTGCACCAGGATGTTGGGATCTGGTTAAATCGAAGGACCTACCATTAATGATCAAATATCCACTATTGACCTCGTTGATTCTGGTCCGGATTTTTTGCCCTGAACAAACAGTTCTAGTGAAACCAAAAGTCAAGTAAGCCACAAATCCGGCCACATATAAAATACAGGAAATCAATGCTATCTTTTCTCTCCAAGCAAACTGCCGGTCTTTACCCTTAATTCCAAAAAGACTCAACAATGGAGCTGGGGCCCAAAAAGTGATCATGTATGAGTACACTTTCCAGAAATAGATCTTGTCTTCTTCCTTACTTACAATGTGTTTCCTTCTCAGGGAGTTTTTCTTTATAACCTGACTCTTGGATGGGGAATAATCATTCAATTCATCATTCAACCCGTAAACTTCTGTTCCACCAGGATTAGGCGATTGCATCCCATCATAATCAGTGGTCTTGAAATTATTGGCTCCCATGCCATTGGGAGAAGCAGTTCTTTCACGGGAATCGAAATTCATGAGTGGGATCCCTTCTTGTTCTTTATTTACCACGTCCATACTGGTTTTGGGTTTGGAAGTACTAGTCATCAAAGACCGGTAGCTATGGAGACTATTTCTGGGATAGTAACCCGGCTCATTAGATATCTGAGGGTCTAATCCAGTGGATGAAGGCTGAATCTTTAAGTGATCTGCTTCTTGGTTGGCAACTTGTGTATAATGGTATTTAGGATGATTCGGGTCCATTCTCAGTCTTTCGGGTTTAACCAAGGACCTTTTTCTACCCAATTCACCAGATTCGTGATCGAATTCTTGATAGTTCTTGGAACTGGCACTGTTTCTGTATGACATGGTCTATTGTTTGATGATAGCGAATGGGTTGAACTTTGTGTTTTTAATGCCTCAATGATGTGGCAGGGAACAGTAACTTGGTCGAGATAACGAAGGCCAATGACAACGCACAATAATGGTATTAGTCAAACTACACAAAAAAGCACCACTTGTAACAGAACAGAAACGGTGTTCACGGCTTAAAAATTTTCTTCTTGTATCGCCTCGATTTGATTTTTGTTTACAAAAAAAAACATTAAATCCCATTTGAAACTCAAACTGCGTGGATGTGATGAGACTCACTACAAGAACATGGCAGGGCTGACACAGGAAAGAGATTAAGGAGATGGAGTTGCAGAAGATGTAGGAGATGTAGAGAGGGCGGACCATGGGATGTGTGGTACAAAATGGAGCTGGTATAGTGAATTGCATAGTAGAATAATGACACAATAGTGCCAATTAAGTGTCTATATTTAGACAGCAAATTGACAAGACAAAGTAGGACTCAAAAAAAATCCAAACGTGTTTGTGGGCACAAAACACCACAACTCGTGCCAATGGCGTCGCCCGGTCCGTGGTCTTTGCCAGAACCGGAGGTAAGGAGTCAATGGGGTGGGACATTCGTCAGTATGTACTCCTACGGTCGCGTCGTGAATTGGCCTGCACACGATTTCGCGTAGTGTACATGTTGGACTATCATGGTGGACATATTTGCATGAGCACGACGTCTCATGGTGACGAACTCCCGTGGAAGCCACATTCGTGGTGATGGGGCTGGAAGACAGGGTGCATCATTTTTCAGTAACAATAGGATCTGATGATTAAACTATTTTTCAAAATCGGGTCTATGCCAACAGTGCTGTCTTTGAACCAGTCTCTTTTTGATTAGTCCTTGAAAGGACATCTCTTGCAACGCACACCCTTGAAACCAGCCCGTACGCAGATACTACCCCTTCATCTGAGACATTGTATCCCTTCATATAAGATTGATCCCAAAAGATTTGACGGAGATCGCGATTTCGTGTTGGATTAATCAGGTATATAAAATTTCGAAACTCGTCTAACCCTTTTTTCATTGAGTTTAGCCTTTGGTGCACAAAGTTATTTATTTTTAGCCCCTTTTGTGACATGATGTACACAGGGTGGTAGGGTTTAGGGTGGTATATATTTGAGGCATTTCCGTTTTTGAGTATATGCAAAGGGGTTAGTAGTTGGAGTTGAGAGTAGAGAGTAGAGAATAGAGAGCACATAGGAGATAATAGAGAGCATATAGGAGATAATAGAGAGCTCATATCAGCGAATAGAGAGCACAGTGGCGAATTAAGATCACAGAGCAAGTCCCAAGACAGAAAGATAAAACACATACACCCATAAAATTCACATCCCATGATATCCACCAAAGATCTCCTCCTGCAGTTGGACAGCCTATCCTTTGATGACATAGGACTCGCGTCTCCCCAGGGGTCGAAGAATATCGACGAAGAATACGGTCTCGAAGACGGTTATTTTGATTACTACTCAGACCATTACTCGTCTCGCAGCTCCACCAACTCCTTTAGGGATTCATACACGCCATCACTGGAAACAAGCATACTGGACTTGCTGTCTCAATTCGAATCGTTTAAAGGTGCAAGCCAAACCCAGGATCCTGTGCACAACAAACTCCAAAGAGAGAAACCTCAACCCGTTGAGGTTGAATCTCCGGTTTCTGCTAAAGATTTCAACCACCACAATCACACTGGATTCCAACAAGATTTGAGGTTGTTGAACAGTAGTTTGTCCCATAACAACTCCATGTTGGACTGTATCGGTGAAATGTTGGTGCATGAAAACGAACTCATTATGACCCAGTTGAATATGTTTGTCGATGAAATAAATGATAGTGTTGCAAACAACACATTCATAGTGCAATTGACCCGATTCAAATGACCTGATTTCAATTCTTTGTTTTATTATTAATACTAGTTACGATGCTTATGACCTTTATATTATATTGTTTTAATAGAGTCCTTTTACTCCATTATCAGAAATCCACCTCTTTGAAGGTATAAATTTATAGCGAGATAAATCGCATTCGAGATCCTTAGTCATTCGCAAATTTACCCTATGAGTTCAAATAAAGTCAGAACGCTCTTGGCACAGCTAGAATCGACTTTGGAAGACCGACACCATCTCTTTGATTTGAACCTAAACCCTTCCGTGAACGACAATAATGACCTTGCGAACTTGCTATCCCAAATAAACACAAGCCTTGGTTCGCAAATGATAAAATCGGGTCAGGAGAGAGAAGTGCTTGTCAGGAGGTATAACGAGTTGGTGGCATCGTTGGATGAGGACACGACTATGTCTTCTGAACAGTATAAAATCAGGCTTTCGGATCCCAAGCCAAAGGAGCAAAAATCAGTGAGATTCACCGATAATGATGATGATGAAGATTTGAGAAACGAGTTAATGGGAACAAGAACTTTCAAACCCTACAAGGACAGTCCGACTGAGCAGGAAGATGATTTTGACCATGATTTTGGCAACATTGCTAGTGTCAGATCCAGCGGATTAAACCGACCAGAAGATCCTATTGACTTGAATAACCACCAATTATTTGCCCAACACCAACAGCAACTATTACAGCAAGATACAAACATTGATTCACTACATGATTCAGTAAAGGTGCAAAAACTGATGGGTCTACATATCAACCGAGAATTGGACGAGCATTTGATAATATTATCAGATTTGGAAAATGGCGTGGGTTTATCTCAAAGAAGGATCGATTCCACCATCCATAGGCTCAACGACTTCAGATCTCGTGTACGAGAGAATGGGTCATTGGTAACGATTATCATATTGACGGTCATATTGATCTTGTTGCTTGTGGTATTAAATTAAGGAACCTTAGATAAAAGGTATGGAACAGCCTCCGATAAGAGAACTGCACAGAGAGGAAAAGTAGTAGAATAAGTCTACAAAAAAATTAGGTAAAGAAATTGAATTGAGTCTAGATAAAAGTAAGTAAAGGTATAGGTAGATGTCAGTGTATGTATTTCTATGGGACTTTTCGGGTATACGACGGAACAGAACTGAATAGGACATTAAATGCTTAATTGTAAGGCGAACATGGTTCTGAGAGGCTCTGTGGGCAAATGTTTTTGAACCAAATCAGGGGTGTGATCTCAGAAGTTGAAATCATCGTTTTCCTCCTCCTCTTCTCCAAAGAACCAAATGAATATGATAATATCTGAATACACTATCAATCCTCCCACCACGCTCATTATTAAGGAGCCCAATTGAATAATGGAGCAATGGAATAACACCAACGGCAAACCCACCCCGCTAACTATCAACACCCCCGTCAAGTATTTGCATGCTTCTTGCAACCCTGTGGGATTGTTGTTGTGGTCATTACTGAAGGTTAAGAAATCGTCTCGGGAGTTCTCGATTGAACTGGCTAATATATTGGGCAAAGGGGCCAACAAAAATATGAAAATCACCCATAAAGGTTGATAGTTATTGAACAAAGCACAGGATAGCAAGATCAACAAGAATCCAGATGCTAAAAAGGCCGATAAAAAGATGATTTTGTTCAACGGATTCATAAGGAAGTAAAACAGAAAAAATATGCGGTGCGATTATATCATATTTAACATTGCATAAAAACAGCTATATACATGGGGTGCGTTGATGCCCAGAACTATTGACAAGAAATGATCAGAGACATTAATTTCCAACCACCGTGATTCCAGAACCATCACTCCAAACACTCTTTCCGACCACCGTTATTCCAAAACTTCGAACCACTATTTCCAAAACCACCCTTTAGCCCCATCAGCAGATTGCGTCTCGTCAACAGTATCTTGTCCTGCAGGATTCAGCTTGTTGGTGGTTTTGATTGAGGAGGTGCCATCATCATAATACTCCACTCTAACTTCTTTGAAATCCAGACTACCATTTTCAAAGGTGTAGGTGGATTCGACGCTGGTGGAGATCACCTTCTTGCCAGAATCAGGGTTAATTTCGGTATCTGGAGATTCAGTAGCAGAAATGCTGGAGGCGGTGTCCTTGACAGCAACAGCCTGAACGTCAGAGTCTACTCTCTTCTTGTTTTTGCATCCAGCCCTGTTTCTCCACTCTTCTTTTCTTTGGTCTCTGTGTTGACGCCTTTCATTCTTCATGTTCTTGTACATTATAGCTTTCCAGTTCATCAAATCCTCATACTGCCTAAAGAAAATGCCCTTTTCTCCAAGATCATACTGGCCGCTGTTTAAGTCAATATTGCGGGCTTGGACTTCGTTGAGGAAATCCTCCTTAGTGAGGATTTCATTATCGTAGCGTCCCTGCTTCCACTGCAACACCTTATTTCTGATCTCAGAATTGGGGAACAAACACCGCCAGTAGCCATTGGTATCATAAAGTTGCTGTCCGTTTTTATCCAAACAATCATTGTACTTTCTCACCGACGGAGCTCCGTTGCTAACCAAGCCAAATGAAGAAAATAACTTGAGCTTGTATGTGTCTTGAAAGACACCGTGGGGATGACTCCAGTCAAACCAACTTCCAAAGCCGTGGGTCTGGTGGTCGTTCTGTTCACCATAGAACAGAGGGAACTTCCATTCTTTGTCTTGAATCGACACAATTTTTTCCTTCAAACCGTCTTTGTAATTCTCGTTAAACTCGTCTTTCCACTTTGAATTCCAAGCTGTTTGTAACGTATCTTTTGTGTCCTTGACCCATTCTTCGCTTAAAATGCTCTTTGCAGCCTCATTAAGAAAAGGGAGACTCTCATTAGTTAAGCCTTGAAGCGACAATCCCAACGCCTTAAGGTTGGTTTTGACATCGTCAAGCTTCTCATCAAGTTCTGTTTTTCTATTGTCGTCACTATTTGCCATGGTGCACCAATTTATTAACCACAAATGTTAATATAAATTAAGGATAATTGAATTGTTTTAAAAATGAGAAATGATTCTCTTAATTTGCAACTTTGATTTTTCTAGAAGTCAGTGACCTATTTGGTGCAGGACACACCAAAGTAAAAAAAGGTGTTCCCCAGATGGACGTGGCCACCGACGCGACTGGTTCTGCGACAAACACCTTAACCTAGATGGTGGTTTACAAAAAGAGAGACAATACCACGAGTACGGGTGAATCACGTCAATGACGGCGATTTTGCAGCCATGCACAGATGGGATGGGTTTGCAAATGCTAATTTTATATTGATTAATGCTGGAAAAAGGGGTGTATAGACCAAAATCGGCGTAGGAAGAGCCCTATAGCAGAAATAAGGGCGTGGGGTGTTAATGCAAATGACCAAGACTTCTCAAGACAAAACCATCACCAGTCGTCCCCAGTACGACCGGCACGAGAAAGGGCGTTCTTAGCCACAACCAGAGCCGGCTTTTGCGGAATATGAGGAAGAAACTCCATGTCGCTCTGGATATCGAACGACTTGTGCACATAAAATCTCTTATTGATCATATTTAAGATCTGGTTTCTCGATTCTTCCGTCATATATGGCATCGATGGCAGGGAGGGTTATTGGGGAAATGGGGCTATAAAACAGGGTGACGTTGGCGGCGTAAACGGATGAATGGTCGTTTGAGTTTGAAACGCGATACTGGGGACTTCCACTTTGTATTACTGCTGTGTAAGTAGTGAAAACAGAAAAATTTTCGAGGTTCAAAATTTCGCAGACAATCTCATATACTGCAAAGTCTATTGGATGACAGTGTACAACAAAACCGGTTAAAATTGTATGAATCGTCTACGATTTTACTCCAAGTTTTCTTTCAAGCATCCCAGTACTAATACTGCCACTGTTCTAGGGTCGAATGCCTTCAAACAACACATCCACCCCCAGACACCTGCTATCACCAGATTTGCTCCATCTCCCACTGGGTACCTCCACTTAGGGTCGTTACGTACAGCTCTTTACAACTACTTATTGGCCAAAAACACAAATGGGAAGTTTATCTTGAGACTCGAAGATACAGACCGAACAAGGTTGGTGGCAGATGCTGAGACCAATATATACGAGACGTTAAAGTGGTGTGGCATTGAAATAGATGAGGGTCCTGTCCAGGGCGGTGATTTTGCTCCATATAGACAGTCGGAGCGGGGAGATGTGTATAAACGGTACGCGGAAGAGCTCATTGCCAAAGGTCTAGCGTATAAATGTTATTGCTCCAAGGAAAGGTTGGTTGAGTTGAGGGAATCGGCAATGAAACTCAAGCCACCGACGACTGTCACGTATGATAGGAAGTGTGTGCACGGGCCAGACCCAGAAGAAGCTGGCCTAACGCCAGTCATCAGGTTCAAGTCCCCCGAAAGATACGACAGTATAACCGATCTACTTCACGGCACCATCGATTTGCAACCACAGTACAACAGCCAAGACAGAAGGTTCGATGATTTTGTCATCATGAAGTCAGACGGAATGCCCACCTACCATTTCGCCAACATCATTGACGACCATTTGATGAAAATAACTCACGTAATCCGGGGTGAAGAATGGCTAAATTCTACCCCCAAACATGTGGCTCTTTATCAAGCATTTGGCTGGACTCCTCCTCAATTCATTCATATCCCTTTGCTTACATCTTTGAAAGATAAAAAATTGTCCAAGCGAGATGGACTTCGAGGTATTCTCGACATGAGACAACAAATTCTTCCTGAGGCCTTGGTCAATTTTGTGGCGTTATTTGGTTGGGCACCTCTGAGACCGCTTCCAGGTGAGCTGGTGTCGGAGTTGATGACCATGTCAGAACTCATCCAGAGGTTTTCATTGGATAACTTAACCAGAGGAAATGCAAAAGTAAGCGATGCTAAATTATACTACTTTAACAAGAATTATTTAAAGCGTCTTGTGGCAGACGAGGAAAAGGTGGCAGAGATGGCTCTCCAGTTCAGTGACTTGTCAGACGATAAGGAATATTTGATTAAAGTTTTGAAGAAAGTGTTACCTAATGTGAACACTTTGGATGAGGTCAGAGATCATAAATACCTTTTTGGCATCATGGAATATGATGTGGTCAAAACACCAAAGAATTGTGAGCAAATCTTGAAGAAGTTTCGTGAGGTAGATTGTGACTTGGATGCAGTTCTATCGACGGACTTTGGGAAAAAAAACATATTTCAATCTATCAGGTTTGCATTGACCAATGGTACAGCAGGATTGAGTATTCCTGAGTTGGTGGATTTACTTACGATGTCAGAAGTACAAAAGCGAATCGATACCTGCATAGCTTTCCTAGAATCAAAGTGTTAGAAACCTTCTTGTATATATATGTAGTGAATATAACCTATTTACAATAGATAAGTTTATTCATTACTCACTTGTGCAAATTTGTGAAATCCATGAAATCTTTCTCATTTGGAGTGAAGGGATCAAGTAAAGGTCCAGTATATATACAGTGCACCTTCATATTCGGATGGTAGTACAATCCTGTCAAAAGTTTGGGAGTCACCAAAAAATATTGACTATCACTCTTCTTGCAGGCAGTGTGAACCAAAAACCGATGGGCAGTCTTTTCATTGTTAGGATCCATACCCTGGTTGATTTCATCCACAATTCTTAACGGTGCCTTCGTCAATCCTTGCAAGGCCATAACAAAAAAAATAGTAGCAACTGCTCTTTCTCCCCCAGATTGGGACTGACGATCTAAAACTTTCAATTCAGATTCTTGACGGAACTTGACCAACACTTCAAGCCTCCAGTTTTTGAACTTGGGCGCCTTTTTTAGTTGTACTTCACCATCACTTGCCACCGATATAAATCTCTTTTTGAATGATCGAGAGATTTTGAAAACTAACTTGGAAAGTTCTGGTTCCCATTTCTTCTGGATCTTCTCTATTCTGGTGTCAAGGGCCACTTTAGCTCTCTCGAAATGAGGAAGCCTAGTTTGCACGTCTTCAATCTGTCTTTCCACCTCCTTCAATCTTTCGATGGATGTTCGGTCTGTTGCAGTCATCATAGATAATTGATCTTCAATCAACTTTATTCTTGATGACACGTATGCCAGGGTCAATAAGCCTTTGTCTAGGTAGTCTTTAGCAAGACCTGCAAGCTCGGCCTCTTCTTGTTCCGTGTAGTCTTTCTGTTGATTTTTGATCTGTTTAGCAGCTTCGCTTTCTCGGGCATTCTTATAGTTATCTTTGGCCGTCACATATCGGTCATATAACCTACTCCTTATTTCTTCTATATCATCAAGAATCTTCTGGATTGATATTTTTCTACCTTCTAGTTCGATTTGCTTCACTGCTTGTCTAGTGAAAGTCGTTTTCAACTTTACTGTTTCATCAACCGCTTCATGTATTACATTCAACAGGTTTACCCAATCAAGGTTTTCTTTCATAATCTTCCTCTGTAACTGTTCAATCTTCGTGGTTTCATCGAAGCGCAAAGCTGCCAACTTCCTGGAAATTAAATCCTCCTTAGTAGTTATTTTATTTTCTAAAACTTCTCTTTGTGTTATTGTCGGAACGACGCTATCCAATTCAGCCTTAAGCTGTCTCAATTCAACAGCCGCAGTATTCTTTTCGTTGATGGCAATATCCTTCTCTTGCTTTATACTAGCGATCCTGGTGATGTGCTCGGATATCTGAGATTTGATCCGTTCGATCTTGGCCCCAGAATCCTTTCTGCTTTCATTGGAATAAGACGTATCTTTTCCAAAATATCTTGAATTAGTGATTCTTTCAGTGGTATGGACGACTTGTTTTGATCCATATCTAGACAATGAAAGGGTGAACAAATCTTCCCCCACAACAAATCTTAAAAATGGTACTCGACCGTTCTCGTTGGGTTTCAAAATGTTTTGGATTTGGTTCACTGATAGTTCCCGAGCATATGGGATCATGTTCAATTTGGCGTTGTTATTCAACATATTGAGGACTTCAGGAGGGCCCCGCAAGCAATCCGAAAGATACCCAGTAAATCCATAATCTTTGAGCGCATTCGAAGAAATTTTTGACGGTGGAGCTGTCGATTTGACAATTCTGGTTGGACAGTTGAATTTATTGAGAAGGGCCGAAGGGATCTTATTATAATCATTCTCACTTGTAAATGTCAAAGATATCAAATTATTGAACCCAATTATTCTTTCCAAAACTCCTGCTAACTGCCTGAACGGAGGTTTCAATTCACAAGTAACCACTGGACACTCAAAGTACTGGACACTTGAAAAGCTATTTCTAAGCTCTCGGTGAAGATAGAAGGAATGGTCGTTGGGTGAGTTTCCCCTAGAATCTGTCGACTTAAGTTTCAGTAGCCTGTCTTTAGAGTCGAGCATAACCTCTTCCGTTTTTAGGTTGATTTGAAGATTGTTCTTTACATTTTCCAGTCTTATGATATCGTGTTCCATATCTTCTATACGACTGGTTAACGTATTAATAAGTAAACTCCTCTCATGCATTCGATCTTTGAAATCTGTTCTCACCTTTCTCAAAGCCCCTAGATCAGAATCTCTTTCAGGCGAGTTTTTTAATTCGTCAACGTCAGACTGCAATTGCTTGAGTTCGTTCCTAATATGATCTTTATTGACCTTTAATCTATCCAATTTCTGTTTTTGTTCGGTCATTGCCTTGGAGGTTTCCTCAAAACGGCTACTCATTTGTTTATCCTTCGCATCTTTGGCCTCTAGCTCTGCTACAGTAGCAGCAAGATCTTTCGTGATTTTATTTAGTTCTGTTTCATTCAAACTTTTCTCACGAATAACCAGTTTGCTGTTGACGGCAAGAGCATCCATCTCCTTTTTAGCGTTATCACGTATGCTTTTCAACCTCTTTCTATATGCTTTTTCTTCCTCAGCCACAGCGTAAGGAAGTAAAAGCTTATGATGATGCAACTCCTTCGCCTTTTCATTGTACAGAAGTACTCTCAGCACTTCTTCAGCCAACTGCTTTTCCTCGGTCCTTAACTTTTCAAGAGAATCCAGAGCATCCTTTAGGTCACGCTCAGCAACGTCCCTGGACTCTTCCAACAGGATTAAATTTTTATGCATCAGAAACAAAATACCGGTGTTCAATGTTCTTTGGGTCTCGAGAAGTAGCTTTTCAGGAGTAAGACCCGCAAACTCTGCAACTCTCTCTTGGGGCAAGAAATGACACAAGTTATCTAATTGAATATTCAATTCTTTCACCTTGGCTATGATCACCTTCTCCAAGGACTTTTTGTTATCCAATTTCCAGGTACTCTGCTTTCCATCGAATTCTCTTGTTATTTTGAGGGGCCTGCCATTTTGATCCACGATAGTGATCTCCACAGTGCTCGACTCTTCACCCGATTTAATCATCGATTTGAGCAGTTGTCTTTTGATTAAATCCAACTTTCCACCTAACCCAACACATATTGCCGACACCAAAGTACTCTTCCCGGTTCCATTAGGTCCTATGATCATGTTTAAGTTGGGAGATAGCGAAAATTCAGCATAGCTGTATGTGGTGAAGTTGGAAATGGCCACCCGCACAATATTACCGGGCTTGAATTCAGCGGCATCAATTTTTTGTCTCTTGTCAGAAATATGGAGCGATCCAGTCATACTGATTCCATTCATATTTCCGTTGCCATGATTGTAGTTCCTTTTGTGACCATTTAATTGATGCGGATGATTGACATAGCGATTTAAATCGCCAAGCTGCCCAACAGTTTCCATTTGCACAACATATATTATCTACGCCACGTTAATTAGACAGGAAGTCGTGTTTTTGTCTATAATAAGTGTATCACTTGAAATATTCAAACACATTTGCGCGTCTGTGATACACAAGGACAAAAGAGTGCCTCAACCACTTATTTTCTCAAATTTTTGTTTACATTTCGCTCCAGATCACAGTCAGAAAAAACGAACATTCACCATGGTATGTATACGTGTAGATTAAAGGCACAGTAGGGACCGAACTAACAGATATAGTCACAAAACACCAAGACTTATAAAGATGCGTTTGCACTTTTCGACAAAAAAGGCACAGGAAAGATCCCAGTTGAGCACTTGGGAGATTTATTAAGAGCTGTGGGACAAAACCCAACTTTGGCAGAAATTTCGGAATTGCAAAGTGGTCTCAAATCCAGTGACTTTGATTTCGACAGTTACAAGAAGATTATTGAAAGGCCAGACGGATTCAAGCCTTTAGGATTACCAGAAGACTATATAAAAGGATTCCAGGTGTTCGACAAAGACCAAACTGGATACATAGGTGTTGGAGAGTTGAGATACATATTGACCTCAATTGGTGAGAAATTGTCGGACAACGAAGTAGACGACTTGTTAAAGGGAGTCAATGTCACCTCTGATGGAAACGTCGACTATGTTGAGTTCGTGAAGTCTATTTTAGACCAATAAGTGCGATCCACTTGTTTTATTTAAGTAAAGATCTTTTGTTGAATATATACCTTTGAGATATTGGAGCATACTTCGAAGCCATTGCCTTGTTGTATTGATGTTTATACACTTTTTAAGCTATTCTCTTCCTGTATTTATATATACATTATAAGATATTCTCTGAAGCTGGGCCCAAATCTCGCGACAGAGCTTGAAAAATAATTAAACATGGACGCTGTGCCGATGCAAATGTCAGACGACAGACAAAACCAAAGGTTCCACATGCTCCCTGGCGAAAGAATACGCATTGTGGGATCTTTGGCGGGCGGGGTAGGTTTTTTCTCGGGCATATATGAAGGTATAAAGCACAGCTCGTTGAGATATCTTACAGAGAACAGTCATCGGCTCCCGAGAAATGTTGGAGGCTGGTACTTCTACCACAAAAAGAAGAACTACGTGATGCTTTCAAGCGGGTTGAAAACGGGACTACGCCATGGGCTCAGGTACTCTCTCTTGGTTTCGTTGTTTTTTACAACGGAAGCGTTGATAGATAACGCAAGAGGAACTATAGATTTATTCAACTCTATGGTAAACTCAACGGTATTTTTCCTTGGATACGGATACTATAAGAAATTGAGTAAGATACAAACATTGACGTACGGGAAAAGAGGGTTTTTGATGGGAAGTAGTTTGGGAATTTGCCAGGACTTAATGATATGGCGTAGAGGAGGTAAAGTGTGGTACCTCGAAAAAATGGGTATTCATCCACGACACGAGAGCCCGTTGTAGAACAACGATGAAGAGGTACTGTCTCAAAGACGCATCTCAAGACCCATTTTAGCCATTGTAAATAAATAAAACCACTACTTTTTAAACTGTACAAATAAATATTATAATTAGATCAAGTCTCTTCATCTTCTTCTTCGTCCAAATCTGGTACTGGATAGTTCAACACACATGCAATACCAGTTAATGCATCCAACTGCTCGCCAGATTCATGCAAGCTGGAGAAAATGAGTACCTGACCGTTGGTGTGCTTTACTCTCTCCGTTAAATTAATGTAGAATTTCCGGAGGGGAATATCATCGTTTCTGAACAAGGTGTCAGTTATTAACAAATACTTGACGGCCCCTAAATCAATGGCCCGTTCACATTCTTTGACCCCGTACCAAGACTTATCGTTGTCTTCATTCAAATTTTTTTCAAATTCTTCAAATACCACAAGCTCTTTGGCATATTTTGTATCAGCAAGTTGCTTCTGTAAAGCTGGATCTTGAAGAGATTCTTGTAATCCTTGCAAATACCCCGTAGAACAACTGGACACAATGAACTTCGACTTGTTCTTAAATAGAAGCTTATCATCGTTTCGCTGTGCATACGTGTTGATTTCCGCCAATAGGTTGGATGCTAAAAATCCTGGAGACGTCAAGATGATCACCTTCAATTTGTCCAAATCAAAGTTCCGTAACACCGTACTTATTATCGTATCATAAAATTTCACAAGACCTTTATCATGGTTGGAACTATCACCCCTACGTTTTTTGGGAATGGTTTTTTCAATCTTGGTTTTCATCACTGTCATATTATCCGTGATAAGACAAAGGTGGGCAATTCCTTCTTCAAAAACAACAGCACCAATCTCTGCTTTGGCTTCGATGGAGCATGCTTGAACCACGATATCGTAGTTGATACTATCCCAGTCACTTTTGTAGACCGTAATGGGTTTATTTAATTGGATTTCTCCGGTATGAAAACTCTGTACTGGAACATGTTCATTAGGTTCGGTGGTTCTACCTCTTATACGCATAACTTCATCTGAGGGTTGGTACTCCACGTCTTCCACTGCAATCTTCAATGTCACTAATTTCCGCTCAGATTTACCTTTATCTTTACCACCAGCAGCAGACACCCCGGTTTTCTTGCTGACGTTTCTGAAAGTTTGAGTCTTTATTTCATCCCCTTTTTGGATCAAGTTGTAGAGCTGCCACAAATCTTCTTTATCCTGCGGCACAACTGTGGTATATCCACTTGAATCCTTCTGGAATGCCTGATTTATAAGTTTCATTTGTATTGACTAATTTTTTATATTGCGAAGATGAGATCTACTAAGGCTGAGATAATGATACTGATCAAATAGGATAAAGTATCATACAATTGACGGTCTATTTAACTTCGGCTTTAACAAGAGTGGAGTTTTTACAAAGCTGCCCTTTTTCATTCACCAATTTCTTAGGCTCTTTACCTTCTTCCGTGTAGGTGACTTCAAAAGCATCAGTGGTACTGAATAAAGGTTGAACAGTCTCGAAAACTTTCTTCTTTGGGTTCATTTGTTTTTCTGGAGTGCCATTAAAGTCTTCGAAAAACAATTTGTCACCGGGTTTAGAACCTTCAGGTGGGTTGACAAATTCTACAACCGATTCACTCGATGCACACAACACCATACCGTTGGACTTGATACCTCTCATGGCCACTGGTTTCAAGTTGGCTATGACCACCACGTATCTTTCTTGCATATCTTCCAAAGGAATGTATTTCACTAAACCAGAACATATGGTTCTTGGTTCTTCTTCACCAACATCGATGGTGGAAACGTACAAAGAATCCGCGTTTGGGTGTTTAATGGCCTTTTGAATGAATCCCACTCTGAAGTCCACCAAGGATGGGTTTGGTGGCTGCTGAGCCGCCTTTTGAGCTGCGGCCTTATCTGCATTAGCTTTAGCCTTAGCAGCCTTAGCAGCCTTTTTGGCTTCAACAGCTGCTTTCTTATCCTCCTCAGTCAATTCCTTCTTTTTACCTTGTCCCTTTTCTTCAGGTGTGGACTCTTTGGGTGCCTCAACTGCCTTGGCGTCAGAACCTGTTTCAGCAACTGCCTCCTTCTTTTTCTTCTCTTTGATCTCTCTTGAAATAGATGCATCAAAATCAACACTAAACTTGTTTGGAATATCAGTCAAGTGTTGAAGTAAATCCCCCCATCTCACAATATGTCTGTACTTACCAAAATCTTCTGTTTTGAAAGACTTGATTTTTGGTAAAATAGAATCAAATAATGACAAGTCTACTTTATTGATGTCGTTACCCAATAAATAGCTAGATGATCTCAAGGTGTTATTTATGGTGTCTAAAGATGAAGCATCATCCAATCTCAAAGATAAGGTGCTGAACTGAGACTCCAAAGCCTTTTGTTCTGGGGTTAAATCCTTAGAAGAGTTGACTAAACTTGACATGTTGGAATTGAACTTGATTCTGGTTTTTAGTATCCTATTCATTAGCTCAAACGAAAGATGAGAAAAAATTTATTTGAGAAATTGAACTGCACACACTTTAACCCACTTACCTTAGGGTTCTAAAGATGTCAAGTGACGGCGAAGGATGTGGCACTCGTACATCTTTGCCACAGAAGCAAAGCACGACTCGTCGCTGGTCTTGTTTTTCGCTTGAATCTCTCAATACACCCTAGACTCCCCATTGTCGTAGAGTATAAGCACCCCAGCAAGACTCCCCATTGTCGAAGAGTACAAGCACCCCAGCAAGATCCCACTACAAGAGAATGTCACAAAAAGGCACAATAATAGTAGCAGTTCCATACTATGTATTTTGCAACTAAAATTTGCAACAGAATTATATCGTCGCACTATTGAAAATTGTCTAAACCCAGTGTGCTGTTCATATACGTCAGTCGCAGCATGATATTATCAAGGCGGTATGGTACACAAACCCTCAAGCACAACATTGGTGACACGTTTAAGGAGGCCATGTCGAGAGTTTCAAGCCAGGCAATGATCTTGACTGCCGGGTTCAAACATGTTGATAAAGATAATAAAGTGCCCAAGATCCGGTCGCTTCATGGCATGACCCTTAGTAGTGTGTGTTCGGTGTCGGTGTACCCCACTCCCATGTTGCTGTTCAATTTGCATTTGCCTAGCTATACATCCAAAACTTTACACGAGAATGAGGGAATCATAGCCATTCATTTGCTTGACTCTTCTGCATCTTCCGCTGAATTAGGCCGGATCTTTGCCAGTGGTAGCAAAAGCAATAACCACGACGATGGAGAAATGCTCCATGAGATGGCTATGCCGTTCAAGAAACTAGCATCGGATTCGTGGCAATTTCTAGACTATAAAGGTTATAAGCTTCCTATACTTCACAATAGCGAAAGAATCTTTATTTGCGATAAAAAAACAGTATTGGAAATTGACAATCATGAGATCTGGGTAGTAAATGTGCTCGAGATATTAGGTGATACGCCTGAAAAGTCCGGTGGGTTGCTATACTTTGACAGGAAATTCCGTAAAATAGGGGATATTGTTGAGAAGTAACTGGGTAACTTTGACAGGGAATTCCGTAAAATAATACTGGATATGGTAACGTCGATTCATGTAGATAATTTTATAATAGCATTTATACATAGGTGTATCAGGATTGAGATATCAAAGGCATTCTGGTTCTGTTTCATGATTACGGATGCCAGACAAACGTATTTCGGTTCTATTTATTGTCGTTGAGTTCCTTTTCTAATTCAAGTGTTTCATACTTGATCTTTGGAAGAAATGTATCAAAGTTTTCATTGATGATTTTCAATCTCTTTTGAATCTTGCTAATGAAAGAAGATCTGAGATAATCCACGTCCGATAAGTAGTTCTGAATTTCGAGTTCAATGTCTTTTGTCTTACTGGTAAGTTTACCAATTTTATTAGTAGTTTGAAGCTTGGAGTCGGTAATTTCCCTGAATTGAGTGGAGATTCTATTATATGATACCTCGTACTCTGATATAAACAGTTGAAGTTCCCGGATATTGTTCATGACTCTAGCTTCTCCAGAGCTTATATCATCACTATTAGCGGTATCAATTTCCTCTTTCAATCCTTCAATGTCACCTTCGAATTGCCGTATGGACTGCCGCAAGCCCTTGATCTTTTTCATGTTCTGTTCATCGTTATTGGATATTTTCAGGATTTTGTCGACTAAAGACTCATTGTTCTTTTTGACCTCACTCTGCCTCTTTGTTTCATCCCTCTTAAACTCTTTCAATTCAACTTTAATACTTTCCAAACTTTCAATAGTGGATATCAAACTGGATTGTAAAGTTTCAACCGGGGATATAGACACTGATTCTAACAAGACATCATCGCTGGAGAAAGTGCTAACTAGAATATTCTTCTTCAGGCTGGAGTCGGAAATCTCGATTTCATATTGAGATAGGGGCGATAAAGCATATATCAACAAATATTCACCCGCCAATTGGAAGTATTCCCAGTCCAACCCATTGAGTTTAATTTTGAAATCTTTGGAAAGTTCATCTTTCAAAAACTTGAGCAACACTTTGGTGCTATCAATAAACACAAGGGCCAAAAGTAGCTCATTGTTACCACTACTCTTCGTATCGGTTGGAATGGGATCTGAAAAGGTCAAGGAATAAGCGTCTTGATTGTTTTTCACATTGGAGGATTTCCCTTGAAATAAATTCGAATCTCTGAATATCAACTTCAACACTGCCAATAAAGACCAAAATGGTTGAATGATCGATAAATTCCGGTCTATGATCAAAGTGGCATTTGAGTTTTTGTTCAACTTAACACTAGCAGATCCTTGCTGGACCCTTCTACTAGTGAATACTTTCAACACAAAACTTTCAAAGTTTTTGACGGAGATGGAATTATGCTTTTGGAAGCTGGGTTTTAAATCCAGAACAGAATTAGGAAGTGATATGTTCACCAACCTTTGGGGTTTTCCTTTATCTTTTAGGAATATCACAGGTACACTTGTAGAAGACTCATTGTTGTGGAGTAACAAAGGCTCATCCTTCAATATTGTCTTGTTGCGTTTGAAATCTATGGGTATATTGGGATTAATGTTGTTCAATTGGTCTAGATTGTTGGTTATCTTCTTGAGCCCTATAATTGAAAACACCGGGTTGAATTTCGTTATAATTACCGTTATGCAAAGTTCATAGTACAAGTACGTTAGAAACTTCATGAAGTTTAAATGCTGTAGGAATGGTTGGCCCGAAGGATGGAGTCTGCTAATATCCAGAAGGTTTAAGCGGTTATGAGTGGCAAATGAATTCAAAATCTTAGTGGAGAAGATCGAGTCAAAGTCACGGTTCCTCAAGGCTTCAAGTATGAAAGGGAGGTTGATATTGGAGTGGACGGAATTGATGGTCAAGATAATGACATAGCAGTAGAACGTCTTGATGGTATTGATATCGAAAAGCAGTCCACTCTTTGGATATCCGTCACTGTTGTTTCCACTAACACCATTGGACATTGAGTTGCTGGCAGTGCCAGGGTTGGGTGTAACATTTGTGCTTGGTTTCTGATGACCTGTAACGTGACTATGACTGTGTCTGTGAGTGTGAGCTAAACCTTGATTCAGGTTCAGACTGGATATGTATGTCAAGGTGTTGGTGGAGCCAATCAACTCGGCCGCGATGATGGTTTTCGCCAATACGTCTAGATCATGATATATAAACGAGGGAAACATGCAAACAATCACCACCAAAAGAACCGAATTAATGGTCAAGACCTGAAATACACTAGTGCCTAGTTTGTGATAATTGATGGCCGAATTGCCGTACACGAAGGAATCATCAATTTGTTTTGTCTTGAACTCAAAATACTTCAAGAATAGTTTACCTCCTATAAATTTAGTAGACCCCGACAAGATGTACAACACAAATATTATGCTGTTGATCCAAGCAGGTAAACAATTCAAAATTAAGATCAATGACACCGTATCTCTCAAGGAGCTGGGAGGTAGTATGGCTAACTGATTGAAATCAATGTTGTTCATGACGATTCCATAGTCTTGTGTGACACAATTTTCTTCTTTTTTTTCACTTTTTCTGTTTGCGTCGCTGTAAAAATTGCTGAAAAATGGTGCGGTAAAAAATGCCTCCAGCATTTGAGGAGGCCACGATTTACTTCGATGCAGGGGTACACCGAAAACCCTGTAAATCCTAAGCCTGGGACAAACTTTGGAGCAAATCTTCAGTTATATTAAGGGCAGTGAAAAACTTACTGGCACTGGTACCGATAATCTCTCCGTTGCAGATATCAAAGTGGATATCTATGGGTTTGCTGTTGTATTCCCCTTTCAAAGAAAGGGTGACATTGAAGTTGGGCAGGTCAAATGAGATGCTGTGAATGGTGATTCTCAAATTCTCTGGTTCCTGCTGGTATAAAGGGGAACTCTCTTTCATGAACACATCTAAGTCCATCAACCCGTCCTCTTCTTGGAGGTTATTCAACGCCTGTAAACTCAAAATCTTATCATCCACTAATTGAAGCGAGTCCTTAAGTTTATCTTTGATCTTAAGATCGATTTGCATTTCTTGCCCTGTTTCCATGCTGTTGCAACGTTTGACAATGACCTGACTAAGAATGTTTGAAAGCACTATGTGGTTTCTGAAGATTTTGATGAACAATGGCACATCATTTAATTTTTTGACCATTATTGATCGGATACACACAAACTTTGAATGCACCTCATTTTTAATGGAGATCTTATAATCGTCATTTTTGAGATTCAATAGCACTTCTTTATCCTCATTGAGGGAATGAAAGAATGAAAATTCGTCTGAGACCACTTCTTCGTAATAATCAATGCCAATGAACTCAAGAAGATTTATGGGCACAAAGATCGGATGGTTTAACGTCCATATAAGGTTCCAATTCGACGTGAACTTGCTTCCTTTATCGGATGTACTATTTCCACTTGACGACCCTCTAGTTGGAGAGAGATGACTATCATCACTGAACTGGATTTGATACTTTTCGCCATTGATATCCCAGGTGTGTTCTCGTATATCAGCCAAGTAGTCAAACGAGCCCATAAAGTTATTTGCATCGACTGTGATCAAGAAATTATACTCTCTGCCAATGAGAAGGTTATCAGGGTGGTAGTTCAAATTATACTCGTGGTTTATGAACCGGAAATCCTTCCAGAAATCCAAAAAGAATCCTACCTGGTTGGTTTTCGGTTTATTCACACTCAATTTTCCCATTAGCGATTTGTATCCTTCAACAAGTAGCCAGTCTTCCGAACCAGAAACCCCTATTTGATTCACAGTCTGGAGCACCAAACTCAAATTGTCCAAATAACTGAACAAATCTATCTCGGAAGTTGATAGCCTATCGAGATTGGTTAAATATTCGAGATTACTGGGGAAAGAATCTAACTGCTTATGTTTTAGACTGGCCAACAATATGGCTTCAATGTTATTGTCCCCGCTTTTATTGATGATGGAATCGGTAGATTGCGTGTCGAACTTGATCTTGATGGTATTTATACTGTCTTGTTGGAGAATATCTGGTGATTTGAGGTGCTTGTCAAATTTCTTATCTTCCAATTGACTGGCAGAAGAAAAAGACACTCTATAAATGGTAGAATCCACAAAATCAAACTCTATCAAAATTAGCGACCCTGCAATACTCAATCTCTGGAATTTGATGATGTTTCCTGCCCCATCTTTAAGCGGTTGGTCAGTGGTATGAGAGTAGGCATCGGTATCAACAAACGTATCCAATTTCAATTGTTGAGACAATTTTTGCACCAAATCGATGGACACGTTGAAGTTCTTGGAGTACTGGAATAGTTTGCCCAATGCCTTATCCAAATTGGTACTGAACTCCGTCATGGTTTATTTGTGGCAGTTGAAGAAGAATCAATTGATAAATGCGGATAAAATGCGTCTTGAAGAAAAAAAAAGCTATAGTTGAAAATCAAGAAAATTTATAGAGCCATAGCATGTCTGAGTCTAGTGAATTGAAACCGGAAATAGTGGCACTTTTGGACCCTATAGTGGCGAAGTTGAAGCGTCGGTCCATCACCGGCGACCAACTGGTGGCTTTGGAGACTGCGCATTTCTTGATGAGAGTCATTAGTGCTGCAAGATGGGCCAACCCATTTGAACTTGTGGCGGTGATCAGGAAGGTTGGGGTTATTTTACAGAAGTCGTTACCCAGACAATTTATTACAGATAACATAGTGAGACGGGTGTTGTCCATTATAAGAGATGAGATCGAAGAAGGACTTGAGACAGATAATGGAGGAGAGACTAATACAAATACGATGATGAGTTCAATCTTTAGTTTACTTTCGACAAGTAACATCAACGACAAACAGCAGACGTTTAATCAGCTGAAAAAGCAAAGCAGTGATATGAGAGCTATAATAATTCAAGGAATAAGAGATTTGGTGGATGAGATCTCCAATGTGAATGATGGGTTGGAGGGCATGTCGGTTGATTTAATCCATGATAATGAGATATTGCTCACCCCCACGCCAAATTCGGAAACGGTATTGCAGTTTTTGATCAAGGCCAGATCCAAAAGAAAGTTCACGGTATTGGTTACGGAGAACTACCCCAATGAAATCGAACAAGCTCACAAATTTGTCAAGACTTTGGCGGACAATAAGATTGAAACCATCTTGATACCAGATACCACCACTTTTGCGGTCATGTCAAGGGTGGGGAAAGTGATTATTGGGTCCAGTACCGTATTTGCCAACGGGGGATGTCTTTCCAATTCGGGAGTGTCAAATGTGGTGGAATGTGCTAAAGAGAATAAGACTCCGGTGTTTGCTGTGGCGGGGCTATACAAGTTATCACCATTATATCCCTTTAATAGAGATGATTTGATAGAGGTGGGTAATTCAGGTAAGGTGTTGAACTACAGCGACTTTAAATTGCTTGATAATGTGGACTTGATCACCAATCCTTTGAATGACTATATACCACCGGAAAACATTGATATCTACATCACAAATATTGGTGGATTCTCACCTTCTTTCATATATAGAATCGTGTTGGATAACTACAAGCAGGAGGACAATAGTCTTGAATAGAGAATGTGCATGTAAATATATGATGTCATCTGTAGTGCGCTGGAAAGAACCTGGTGCTAGCAAAAGAACGCCTATCAGTAGATGTTCGCCCAGCAGTAAATGCAGGATATTTTCCTTCTGGTTCTTGCCAAATACTGAAACGGTTGGGAATCAGATTGTGGGGTGGGTGTCTATAGCATCTCTCACCTGTATACCCCTTATCGGTCCAAGCACTATCATGACCTGTATATCCCTTATCGTTCCAAGTACTATCATGACCAGTATATCCCATATTGTTCCCAGTACCAGTATGCCCTGAACGTTTCAAGCCATTCCCAGTATATACCACGCTCCTACCATCACGCAAGTCAGAAAAGGGTAGTCTCAGGCTTCTTTTGGTGTCAATTTCTTGTACTTGTCTTTTGAGGGTTTGAACAAACCTTTTATTAGCTATTTGGTCGTCAGGGTCTATATTCTCCTTGTCTTGAAGATCTGCAGGCTCCCCGGCCATAATCAACCGGTTTTGTGCAATCATTCTCTCAATTCCACTTAGCAAATGTCTGCTCTTTTCCTGTCCCGATTTGTGAACCAATAAATCATCAATGTCAAACGATGGAAGTCTTACTGGTGCTTTATCAAAATCAAATAAAAGACTTTCATGACTTCCAGACCACGGCTGCGTATGTTTGTTTATGGTGTGTCGTCTATGGTCATGCTTGTATGCCTTAATGGACCTAATCGTTTTGTTGAGGAAGTCCATATTTGGGTGCAAAAACTACACTTTTTTTATTTTAAGAAAACACAGAGCAAATGAAAATACTACAGTTGCTAATCCATCTAATTTTCGTGAATTGGTCGTATAAATGTCTATCTAAAACAAAAAATCATTTTTCTCTTGAGCATGTTGTTGGTTACCTTCTTAAATTGTCAACTGAAGTGTTTTTCAATTGCATGTTCAACAAACCGTCAGTGTCCTTGTGCACCTTGGGGATGATAATGGTGACATTTCCGTTATTGATCTCGGGCAAAATCTCATCAAACTTCACAGCCTTATCAAACTTGACGGCACTTTCAAAGTGACTCACATAGTACTCTTCACCCACCTCGTTATTGGACTTCTCGTAGATCTCCAATTTCAATTCATTTTCTTCTTTATTTGCATCCAACTTCAATTCCTTCTGGTTGATCTTGTCATCCTTGAAGTGAATAACGTACTTGTCAGCCTCCTCCTTCAAATTCACATCATCAAACTCATTGTATAAGTTTTCCTTGAACACCATATCTTCATTAAGAATCTCCTTATATAAATGAGCTTTAGGCAACAAGCTATCAGAACTGAGGTTATTGGGATTTCCAGAGTGTCTGATCTGAGGATTCTCCCATCCAGAATGGTTGAAAATGGATTGTCCGTTGTACTCTTCTAAGGGTTTTTCGTCTTTCAAACTGTACATTTTTTTGTGGAATAAATTGGAAAATTACTCTCGGGGGACTGGCTTCTTTTATATTCGTAATTTTTCAATCAGCGAAAAAACCTTATTGGGGAACCCCATGCATGCCGCAAATCACAGATTCTGTGACCAAGTAATTTTTCTTAGCATTTTCAGATTTTCGCTGCAAGCCAAGTAAACCTGATACTCCACTTCGGCACTATATAGTTAAACGTGTCAATGGGTGTGGGTTTACTTACCGCAAGCTTATTTATCACATCTTATATGGTAACGAATTGCTGCGAAATTTAATGACCACATGCTGCAGCCAGTCGCACTCCAGCACAATGTCTTGTCCACGCATGTGTGTTCTAGATTGTCGTTTCGTTTGGCTTATTAGATTAAAGGTACTGTTCTAGAGGATTCGTGAAGCCCGGGGTTTCTGGAACCAAATGGAAAAAATAATGAAGGAAGCGAGGTTCGAACTCGCGCGGTGATACACCAACAGATCTTAAGTCTGCCGCCTTAGACCACTCGGCCATCCCTCCGATTAATAGAAGACTAAACGCCTAACCAAATATCCCGTTTTTAGTGGATCGTAGGTAATGGTTATCTGGCAGAGTACCTATCTGGCAGAGTACCCTGCCATATGTCTTGGGTATTCTGGTTTTACTAGGATACGCTTCTTCTCGTTATGATCGTTTATCAAATATGAATCAACTATTAACTTAAACACCAGCCCTGCTATCAACTGTGCACATAAGTGGCATCAATCTTGGCTAAAGACAGACCTAGGTTAAGTCTCAACTTTCTCCTATAGGCAGTGGGATTTGATGTCTGGACAGGATTACCTTCAAAGTAAACCGTGTCCAACACTGGCAATTGTCCCAATTCTCTGTGTATTTCATTGAAATCAGATATTTGATTGTAAGAGCACCAGAAATCAGTCAATTGAGTCAAATGGCTCATTCCCGTCAAATGGCTCAACTTGTTGGAAGTCACATCCAACACCTGCAACTTGACGTTCTTGTCAAGATTCTCAATGGTGGAAATCTTGTTGTGGGACAAGTATAATTCCTCTAGGTTCACAAGATGTTCTAACCCTTCAATCTTCTCGATCTTGTTACTTTGAATCGATAAGATTTTCAAGCTCGACAAGTTGTTCAAATTTTGAAATCGAGATATCTTGTTTTTCCCCAACCACAATTGTTCAATCTTGGTCAATTTCAACATCATTTCACTAATCTCTTCAATTTTATTACCTCCCAACTCTAAATTTTTTAGATTCAAGTTGTTGTCTAGATTTCGGATCTCCCGAATCTTGTTTTGCACAAAGTACAAATTTTCCAACTTGGTGAGCTTCTCCAAGTTCTTTATGTTTTTGATCTTATTGAATGACAAATCCAAATTTTTCATGTTCGTCAATTTCCCAATATTACTGGAAATATGGTTGATCCTGTTATCATACAAGTCCAATTCCTCTACCAGTTCCGGTAAATCCTGCACATCAACTATTGAAGTGATTAGATTCTGACGGAGGCAAACTGCTTCTAATTCAGTGAACCGTGAAAGATTCAACTCTTTAATAGATGATATTTTAAGATGGATCAATTCAAGGTACGCGGTATCGGATTCAAACAGGGAAGTCAACTCTGTGTCTGCCTCAATTTCTTGCACATCAGGATCCGGTATGATAGTACCCCTGTACTCAACTGGTAACGGTTCGTTTTCATGAGGTTCACTTTCTTCTACCTCGTCTTCGTCATCTTCTTCATCTGTTTGAGAAAGGACCATTTCATCAAGGGCTTCATGAATGTGGTCCTCCTGCACAATAACAGGCGACTCCTTGTTTTCTACTTCTTTTGCTGCTGGCATTTGGGGGAGTGTTTTTAGAGATCGCATTGACAATTATTTGAGAGCCAATACCGTACGCAAAGCAAAGGCCGGGTAACCTTAACACATAAAAAAGTAGAGGAAAAAGAAGATAGAGGATAACAAACACTACACATCTCCAATTACATCCCGTTATTTGTTGATTTTATTCAATAAATACTTGAGCAGGCATATATACATGTTGTGTCAAATCCTGACAATCAACCTCAATTAAAGGTTTTGTTCCTCTTGGAAAATGTACTCAATAGCTTCACCAACAGTCTTAATTTCGTCGGAGATTTTATCTGGAATTTCCAAGTCGAATTCTTCTTCTAAAGCCACCAAAGCTTCAACGGTATCCAAAGAGTCCAATCCCAAGTCTTTTTGGAAAGAAGCCTCTGCTGTTAATTTGGACTCTTGTAACGCAGCAACAGTCTTTAAGGCTTCAAAAGCCCGCTGAGTCACTTCTTCTTTGGTGATTGGAGCAACGGCATAGAAACGAACACCGACATATTTGGAAGTCACAGGAGCCTTGAAACTGGGGATACGAGCAGCACGGACGACAGATCTGAACATTGTTTTCTTATATTTGAACAATTCTTAAAAAGGAGCTTTGTAATTTTCTCGGAACGCTGACGGTGCGAAAGGAGAATTTTTCCCACACGAAGACGTGCCTGTACCAGATAACCCTCTATAGGCTGCAAATATGGAATGTATATCGAACACTAAGACATAAAACTACACTTTTGACACGATACACCCTATGACCTATTGACCATGCTCCTCCAGTTCAAAGCGGTTCGTTTGGCCTGGTAAGAAGCATTGCTGACACTGGAGCTGTTAAAGGAACTCTTATCTGAAGAAAGAACAGAAACACCCGAGTTACTCGAACCGGACGAGGTCCGGGACGGAGTTTTCATGAGCTTGACCCCATTTCCGCTTGTGGCATTGGAAAATCCAGAATTGGCTGAAACTGACCGCTTATCGGCCGTGGTTTGATGAGACGGTGTTTGTTGGAGCTGCTGCTGGAAGTGGGCAACGTTATGGTTATAAGCGGTGTTTTCGTAGTCGGTTGATATCTTCAAAGCTTCAATTTCATCTTTGAAGTTTTTCTTATAAAGCTGCACCAACGCATTGTGACTAAGTTTCAAAGTAGGGGACACTAGTTTACCATGTAAATGCAAGCACCTGCTCAAAATCATGGTGAAGTCATTGAAAGCGTTCTTTAGTAACCGGACACTGTCACGAGTGTCAACCTTGCCGAGGTATTTAGGATCGTTAAAGAACGCCCGGTACTGTCCAATACCGCCATTGACAGGAGAATCCACAGTTCCTGCCAATTGTCTGGATAAATCGTTGAATAAAGAGTTATAATCTGCCTTTTCTTTGAAGGCTATGTTGATCAAACTTTCAAGTTGCACCAAATCGTTGTTCTTGTGGATGATGGTACGAATGGCATTGTCTAAAGGTGATAATTTGACAACTTGTGTGACCTTGATTTCACTCCGGTTCATCAACGTAGGAAACGAAAGATATGTTTCGAAAGTCGTCTCTTCGGTCCACAAATCGAATAACGAAGTGGATCCGGGGATCTTCTTTAATGTGGTGAAGAACCTCAAGTCCTTATTTCTTGCATATTGTCTTACTCCAATTGAGGTATTGAACAATTTATCACTGATTTCACTAGTGGGTTCCACAGTACACACATACAAGTATCTTCCCGTTTGCAACTTTTCCCTTAACTTTTGAGCTTCTGCATCGTCACTTATGATTCTGGCACCAGGATACAATCGGAGTAATCGTTCATGGATGGAGGTTATATGCTCGAATGGTAACCCTTCATAGATCTGCTCTTTACCTCTGATATTACTAGGAAATCCTGCACCAATGAAAGCCACTCGGAAGAATGAAGGTGTAAGTTTATCAGAACCTTCCAAGTCCAAATATAATTTAGCCAATTTGTTGTGGGCGTATGCAAAACTCTTCAAGTCATAAGTGTGCTCATTATAAGAATCCAACAACTCATTATAGGTGTCGGTGGCTCTTTCCAAACTATTACCCTTGATGTAATTTTGTGCAATCATCTTGTATAATGTCTCTTTTCTTTCAAATGATGACTGTTCAGGGAACTTCGGCCTAAAACTCTTGGGTACGATTGTATTATGGTCCCAGGTGTATGTGGAAGCCAACAATTCCAAACTCAAGGCTGCTTGAATGAAATCATTCTTTTTCAAGTTTTCTTCATACATTTGGTTGATAAAAGAGTGGAAAAGCTCTGGCTTATTAGCATTTTTGAGATAAGCGTTGATGTTTAACTTATGGAACGTTCTGTCGTCATCAAATTCGTGTCCAACAGGGACAACGTTCAAGTCGTTCAACACCAATAAAAAGCCCTTTAAGGTATCGATGAATTCGTAGATCAAATTGAATGCCTCATCTTCACGATCCAATCTAATAGTAGCTTTGATTCTCTCAATGAATGACCGTTGCTCTTCAGTACTTGGTTTGTATGCACTTCTATTGTAAACTTCATGCAACCCCACCAAACACTCTTTTTCCACATCAATAATGCTATCACTCAAAATGTACTCTGACACCATAATTGACCATAATATTTTAACGGCAACAGTTTGACAGGCACTATTCTTCTGCAAAGCAAATAACATCAACTCTTGCAAGATTGAGTAGTCGTTACTGATGAATTCCACCTGGTACCCCCCAAACTTGTTCAAATTGAACCGAATAACATCCTCCTCAACTGCTTCCCATGCCAATGCGTCCCATGCTTCATTTACCAAAAACGCAATTCTATCTCTCATAGTACCAGTGATGTTAATACACGCCTTTCTGGGTACATCAGATAAATGTTCCGTAGAAACGGGCTGCATAGTAGCTAGTCTCAATAAGTTTTTCAAATAGGTTCCCCAAATAATTCTGTCAAAGTTTTCCGACTGTCCAATAGGTGGAATATGATGGGCCACTAATAAGGGTCTAATAAGTTCCAACGCAACTAGACATCCCTCTGCCAAAGAAGCGTATAAGGTAAGCCACTTATCTTCAGGAAAGAATTTTCCCTGTCTGATCAATCTAATTCCTGCCATCACTGTCACAATATCTTCATTTTGGAAGTTATTGGCCAAGTACAATTTTGGATCAAAAAAGTCCCCTTCAATCTCGGTTGACAAAATTTCCGTAAACCCTTCGTTCCCTGCAAGGGCCTTACCAATTCGGGCAATGTAACAGAATATGGAAGAAAGCTCAATCATAATCTCCACCAGAACCTCATCATTGATAATGGGATCAACAGAGTTCTCTTTGAAGGGATATTCACTGGGGAATAACGCATAAAACGTCCTCTTCGACTTGTAATATTCATGTCCTCGTGTGAACTTGTTGTATTTGACCAAAGTTCTGGCAATAGCAGGTAACAATTTTGTCAAGGAGTACCCGAGATTCTTGGTATCTTCTTTACCGTCCACAACATAATTTTTCCAAAGAACATTACACACTTCGTTTAGAATAGAGCAAGACAACCGGGATGCATCTATATCTGTAGGACCCAATAACACATCCATGGTCCACCCCACAGATTTGGCAACCAAAAAGGGTAAAGTTTCCGGGTTGGTAGCTAAAGAAGTGCCAAAAATTCTATGAATCAAAAGCAATTTACTGACGATGATTCTATGGTCTTTAGGAACAACCACCGGTTTTTTGTTGATAATGGTATCTTCATTTGCACCCAATCCCCTTATACCAATGGCATCGACAAATCCAACTACAAATTTCAAGCACTGGATATCATCTAATCTTTCATTGAAACTCAAAAGATAGTCGATGACATCAAGAACCAGTACTTGATCGTTGATAAGGGAGGATGATTGAATGGAAAGGAAAAACGAAACTGCTTTAAACATCACCAACATGGCTGCCAAATAATCTTTTATTTGCGCAGCAGTACCATCTCTTGTCGAAGAAATCACCAATTTAAGAAGAATTGCAAATACTCGGCACAAAGATCTAGAAACGGAACTCCAGTTGGAATCAGCTCTCCGGAACACCTCTGCTGCTCTATCTAATAAAAACACCGCAATACCTGGTTTTCCGGGGAACTGGTCACAGAAAGTGTCTAATAAGTAAGCATATTGTTCTTGTTTACCAAAAATGGTATCCAATAAATGAACTGTGGCCTTAAACGTATTGTCCAGTAGAATTTCAATACTGGGGGTAGCAGGTTGATCCAAAGAAGTTTCGATGATGTTAAATAAAGAATTCAATAGTTCTGGAAAGTATTTCACCAACTGGTTGAGGTCAAGTTTAGTGAATAAAACCAAAGCGTTGCACAATTCATCTATGCCTTTAGCACCTAATTTGAAAAACCGGTCGGATTGGAAAACACTGTCAATGGAAGAATCAGAATTATAAACTTTCCCAATATACTCGGTAGACACGTCAACTTGAGCCATAGGCAATTTATGACTGGTGGAAGCAATCTCAATAGTATGGTTCTTCTTCTTATTAAATTCTACCAATCTATTCCCACTCTTATAAAGCAATTTACCCTCACCTGCCAAGTTTCCATTGACATATAACGACAAAATAATGTGATCG
The DNA here is from genome assembly GCA_030572515.1 of Yamadazyma trypodendri. Taxonomy (NCBI): domain Eukaryota; kingdom Fungi; phylum Ascomycota; class Pichiomycetes; order Serinales; family Debaryomycetaceae; genus Yamadazyma; species Yamadazyma trypodendri. The sequence continues at coordinate 42,963 of JAJMAI010000032.1, read as the reverse complement.
TCTTTTGGCATCTTTTTAGATGGATTTTTCAATGATATACCATTAACCTTGACGATTTCACCCACCACTTCATCTGGATAAACTGACACAAATTGCCAGGTTCTCTTTTCTTGTTGGTTGGAGGCCTTGGCAAATGTGACCATATCATTGTTTGGAGTACTAACTTCAAACGTCAACAAATCATCCTTGGTAATAGAGTTGATCAAACTTACTTTACCGACTTTTAAATAAATCCGTTCATAGTTTTCTGCCAACGGATCGTAAAAGATTGGTTTGATTCTTGCAATGGGCGTAGTACTGTTGAGAATGGCATTGGAAGTCCCCGTGTCATCACCATTGACAGTGGTTTCAGAAGAGCCAAATTGGTGCTTGAACTCTTTCACAGAAACCGTCAAATTCTCTGCTCTGGGATTAACAGCAATTCCATGACTGGACCCCGCAATAATCCTATCGACGGTTTCACCCCAACCATTGTTAACGACTCCATCATTATCTTTCAAGGTTTTCTTTTGGTTGACGTAGGAGCCAAATAACCGAATGACGAATTGATGGGATTCACCTGAAGTCAACGACCCTTGATTCTTACTGAATATCCGGGTAATGTCAGTGACTCCTGCGGCCACTCCTTTTTTAACTCTTCTCACTTGTGGAGTATTGCTTGATTCTTTTAGGTTCAAGTCAATTTCTTCCGTCAAAACAGCCACCAAGTAAACTCGAGTGTTTTCCGTTTCGGTAGAAGGAATGTTTCTGAATAAAGCAGCACTAATCTTTTCCACATGCACCAAATCATTCACAGAATCAGTATGTACAGCAAAGGCCTCCGTCAATCTTTTTTTGTTGTTTCTTATGTATAAATAAGCAATCATTCCAGCAAATCCGGGTGGTTGATAAGCAGATGTCCCACTAACAGACTTAAAGTCCACCAAAATGTGAGATGGGGGATCCTGATGTAATCTGCTGTTTTCCTGCGGAGCAATCTCGTATTCCCTCTTATTATAATGATAATTAATAGGGAAGTTTGGTTGCAATGCACAAAACACCTGCAGGGAAGCAATAACCGGAGTCAGGGCATTATCATTATGCAAAAGAGCCCCCGATTCCCCTTCTCTGGCCAAGATAGCCTTGTAGCCCGAGATATCACTCCCTTCGTTATCCAAATCGTAAGATTTATCGTTCAATCTAGCAGCTTTTGATGCCAATTTCTTCGGAATCTCGTCCAAAAGGAAAGTGACGGTCTCGGTTGTTACCTGGGTTTCGTCCACCGTCAACAAGTTGTGGGTCAATTTGACCCTAGCACTGTCCAAATCAAAGTAATTTCTACACAACCGGTTGAACAACTTGAATTCGCCAATGGAATATAAGGCAAATATATGAGCCGTCAAAAGGTTCAAAGTGTACTTTAACTCATCAAGTATTTCACCATTTTTGTTCTCAAACGACCGGAGAGGCAACAATGGCACTGACTTTCTGCCTCTACTGATGTTCACCTCATCATACATCGATTTTCCGTCGACAGCAAATTGGTGTTCCCTTTCAGCATCTTGAATGGTTGGAATCAAGCCTTCAGCGATATTGTTAAAGTCTTTATCGACTTCTATGGTGTTTATAGGCACCTGATTCAACACCGTAACAAATTTCAACGGGAAGATCACGATCTTGATTTTGGTGGTGGGCAATTCATCCAAATTCACCGAAGTAATGGTGAAATCATTAGGAAACGGACTGGTGATACTGTAGCCTCGGGCCCATTTTCCGTTTTTTGTTTCGAAAATATACACCTCATCTCCCGGGTATAAGTTCTGCAAGCTGTCGTTGTTCAAGTCGGGGTGCTTTTCAAAGGGCAAGAACGGTTTGACGATTTTTCCTCGGAGGAAAGCATCTGTAGGAGTCCAGTTCATGAAAAGATTTGTGCAATGTTTTCAATATAACAGATCAAGTATGTGGTATGTGAGCCCTTGTGTAGACCCAAGTCGTTCAATTGATCTTTGCTTCACAATTGATATTTGACAATTGATTCGGCAAGAGTTTATTCAGTAATTAACCTGTTTTGGGAAATATCGTCTCAAGTGAAAATTTAAATTCTCTAAATAAAGCTAACATACAAGAACTAAATAAGCTTTTACAAAAACTAAATAAGCTTTACGCGAGAAATGAAAGCCATTTGTAAAGTACTTCCTCTACACTTCTTTGATTATAGTCTTTGTTCCCATCCCAAATGAACCTGTCCATCTCTCTTCTACCGGTATCGAAATCCAAGGTCTCAAGACTGGGGATTCGGGTGCCATAGACGAATTTATACACCACGTAGCAGATCCCAAATAGAATTAAGGTGCCGTAGCTAGCAAAAAACGCCATGGTGTTCCAATACCCCTTTAAAAATACTGTATATCCCATAGTCAAAATGATGAATGCAGACCCAATTAATCCGACGAATGCGGAATATGGTTGAAGAGATGATCTGTAGGGGTAAGCAGGATCTTCTCTGCTGATGATATCGGGTCTTTTTTTCAACCCGTAGAAGAATCGAATGAATGATAAGCACATGGCAAACCACACAATGATCCCGGAACTGGCAATGATGCTGGATAGGTTCAGAAACACCACTGTAGCCTCTTCAGATACGCAGATGAACGCCAATAACCCGAACGATGCGGCAAATGCAACAGAATAGTAGGGAATCCCGTGTCGGTTGCAAATACTCAAAAATCGAGGTGCCTTGCCCTGTAACGACAAAGAATACATGGTTCTGGAGCTGACATAAAGTTGGGCATTACCACAACTGACTGCGAAAAACACCAAGAATCCGTTGGTGACGGAGCTCAACTGGCAGATATTAGCACTTTGGAAGGCCACAATCCAGGGGCTTTGTGATCCACTTCCAAATCCGGCAAACACTGCTGATTTACTCTTGCAGTGGGCGCCTCCCACGTACTGGATGGCATAATTGGTATCAAAATCGTTTATAGAAACTCCCGTAGAACCAGAAAAGAATCTTAACAACCGGGGGTCTCCGGCGTAAAGGTTTAAGGAAACAACAAATGCTGACAAGCAGTAGAAGATGAGAATTCTCCAAAACACTCTTTTTGTGGCACTGGGTAATGCTTTTCTAGGATCCTTAGCTTCACACGCAGCTATACAAACGATTTCTGTACCACTGTAAGCAAACGACACCACAGATATGGCTACCAACAAGGACAAGAATCTCCCTACGTTTCCCTGAATGCCGTCATGCGGATCACTGGTGCCAGTATCATTTAAGTTGAATGAAGGTCGAAATAGTCCAAAAATAAGATTGTGATCGAATTCGGACTTCAGGTAATTCCAGTACTTGAAACCCAACACTTCCCCCCCAAATCCCCCTCTGTTCAAAACAATCATGCATATGATCATGACCAAAATGAAGATCAATTTGATAAAACTAGAAATGTACTCGACTTCTCCAAAAACTTGCACATTAATGGAATTGCTAAGCACCACAGAAATTAGAAATAAGCAAACAAACCCGGCCACCGACCCATTATTTTCCAAAATCTTGAGTTCCGGATAATACGACAACATGATCACACTGGCCACAATCTCTCCCGCCAAACCAAATGCAAAACTAAGGAAATATAGCCATCCTACAGCAAATCCAAAAGCGTCATCGACAAATCTCGAAGATAATCCCGAAACTCCATCAACAATAGACACAAATGTTACCATTTCACAGAATGAAACGATGGTGGCTAGCACTATAACTCCACATATCACAAAAGCAAGCAACGTTCCAAACCCCCCCGCTATAGTGATGGCCTTTCCACTGTTCAAGAAAAGTCCAACTCCCAAGGTCCCTCCAAAAGATATCATTTGTAAGTTACGAACCTTCAATTTTCTTGACAAGTATCTATTTGTGCCTCTTTGGTTGAGATCTGATGACGATGAAGATACAGGGGGTTCATCCTCCAGGGACAAATCTGCATTTTTAACCGTTGACGATTCACCATTACCACCCATTTTCCAATCAATATTAAACCATTTTTTTCCTGTGGTTCCGTGGATACTGTTGACGTTATACGTAGCGGCCCTAGATCTGGTATCTAACATATCAGATTCGTGGTTATTCTCCACATAATTCCGTTCTAGTTCTGCTGATTGGATGACATCCAATAAGTTATCACCTGCGGGTCGGTTTTGTTCGTATTTCCTGTAGATTAAATCGTTGACCTCTGTCAGTTTGACAAACTTGTCGAAGTCGTCGAGCTTTCTTAACCCAAACACCGAAGAGTTGGCTGAATTCATAGTCTGTAATGGTATATCCCCTGCATCTCCCTCGTTGGATAAATCCAACTGTTTTTGCCTCTGTTTCTTGGACTTGACAATGTTTCTATAGCTGGTGAGAAATTTAAACCGGTCGCCTGAGTCTGCGGTGTTGATATTTGCGTCCGACATCTCATTTATAACCGAAGATCTCAACGAGACCCCATCCTTTAACTCGCTTTCTGAATCGGTATCGAAGTTGGACTTAAAATGATTCGTCTGATGAGTGATGTCAACCTCCTGCATGTCGATGCTATCGACCTCATTGAAGTGGCTGGCATCGTATGTATTGTCTCTTAATAAGGATGCTCTTTTGAAGATATTGTCATGGTGTGCTTGGTCATCCGTTCTGCTGTAGCGGTCTTCAGCACTCTCATTAATGCTTTTGTCGTCTTCAGGATCACGAGAAAATGGGTTCGGGAAAAGCTCGTTGTTGACTATGTCTGAGTCCACTGTGTACCCCAGTAGGTACTTGCTAGCCCTGTGGGCCATTATTTATGAGCTTTGTAATGATCTCAAAAAACGAAAAACGGAACAAAGTTGAACAATCTTGCTAGTTTTGTGCACGAAAAACACCAGTGTGCAATATTATCACTGCGACGTTGGTAGGTCTATAAGAGAAAGTACTTGAGCCGTGGGGATTATTAAGACGACGAATCTGATTTATTTAAATTTACCTTTTTGAGAATAATGAGAAAATAATATGTGCTGCCGCAGCTACAAGATTGAGAAGAGGTTTTTGCCTTTTGAAAAATGGCGTTTGTGATACTCTATCCAAACACCCTTTGAAAAATAACTTACGTGGTACTCTTCCATACACCTTTGAAAAATAACTTACGTGCTACTCTTCCATACACCTTTGTGAAACAACCTTCGTGGACTCTTCCATACACCTTTGAAAAATAACCTTCGTGCTACATACACCCTTTGATAAAAAATGCCTGTACTTTTCCGAGGAACACTCCCCATGGTACTCTAAAGCTCTTTTCAAAATGGAGACACGACCTCATGTCCACAGCCTAAAAAGAAAAGTAAAGTGCGTCAGAAGCCGGTAAATGGTCCAAGACCAATGTGCAATAGCAACGACACTTATACAAAAAGGACGTGAGCAAGCCCAACGAATCCCTCTTATAAATGGGTATTCCAAAAATATTAAAGTAACAATTTAACGTCATCAGTGATGACATTTCAGTTGTTACACTGAAAAGAACAGATACTACACTTGATCTAAGCCAAAAGGCAAAGAGATTCGAAGAAAAAAAAACGGGATTCGAAGGGACGCACTTCCTTTTATAGTTTTTTTTGTCTGTGGTCGTGTACCAACCATGCATACTACAGCTTCGCGTGCATGCCTCTCACCTCATCTCATCTGAAAACTTTTTACTGTGTTAGTTAAATTAAATAGCGTGTAAATAGTTTTGTTGCCACTAAATTTTTTTTCCATTTACAAATAATCTAATTTGATATGGGTGTTCACAAGCAAAAATACGAAAGGAAGTCTTCCAGGAGACACGATGAGTTCAAGCCCTCCTACGATCGTTACGGAAGGTTTAGAAGAAGCAGTTCTAGTGCATACAATGTGAAAGAGCCAGCTCGGGTCAGAAAATACAGAAAGTACTACGAAAGACAACCATCAGCTGTTGCCTACGTCGAAGAACCAGAGACTGATAGCTACGACAGCGAAAGCTCATCCAGTGGATCTAGTTCCGACTCCTCTTCTGAAAGTGGGTCCAGTTCTGATTCATCGTCAGAAGAAGACGAAGAAGTATACGAATTTGGTTTGGAAACTGCCTCCGAGGACGAAGTTGTGGATTCAAATGAAGACGAGAACGACATCATCAACTACATGGACTCCAAAGGTAGAGTTTACGACTTGAATGATGAAATAGTCAGATACTACGATGACAGTGAAGATGACACTTCTAGTGAAGACAGTGATGACAGTGAAGATGACACTTCTAGTGAAGACGATGATGTCAACAACGTTTATGAGCCAGTGGATATTTTGGACGTGGTTGACATGAACGACCAATTACAGGCACAAGCCATGAGGAGTTTGCAAGACAGTTCTGATTCTGACAGTGAACAACACGAAGAAGAATGTGATTCTGATTGTGAATGCTTTGAATTTTCTGGTCTGGAAAGCGATTGTGTATGTGACGACTGCCAAGAATCCGGAGATAGCGACTGTGAATGTGAAGATTGTGAAGACTCAGGTGAAGATAGTTCCGTCACCGACTTGGACATAGAATACTCTTCGGACGAAAACCATTTGGTCGACCAGTTGCAGTTGGAAACCATCAGACAGACGTTTAGAGAACAGTTGGAAAGTGACAGTGAAGTTGAATTATACACTGACGATTCGCTCGAATTCATTGAAGTGGAAGGAGACAGCGAAATCAGCGACATGGAAATTGACTCGGACTATTCTAGCTCCTCTTCTGATGACGAAGGTGTGACTATATACAGACACAGATTCGATTTGCCTAACGGAGAGTCCGAAGACGATTCCACTGATGAAGAATTAATGGACTATGCTCACAATCATGACAGATTTTTGTTGGCTAACGACTCAGACGACTACAGTGACGCAAGTGATGACGACGAACATGTCATTGACTTATCTAAGGATTTGGAAAACAGCAAAGACTTTGAATTGATCAAGGTTAACGACAACTTACACAAGTTGATCTTGAGGATTCCTGCTTTAATCAACGATGACTTGAAATTGAAGTTTAACAAGATTGAAAACAAATTATTCATCAACGGAAAGTTCCAAATCATTGACGAAACCGAAGACGAGTCTGAATGCAGTGAAGACGAGTTCGTGAGTTCTTCGGAAGCTAGTAATGACGATGTTGAAGATGAGAGTTCCAGTGGATCTGAGTCAGAATCTTCTGACTCAAGCAGTGGGTCCTCAAGCAGCTCAGAGACCAGCGAATCCAGCGAATCGAGCGAAGATGAAGAAAAGGTCGAAGCAGAAGAAAAAGCAGAAAAAGTAGAAGAAGCAGAAGAAGCAGAAGTAGAAGCAAATGAAGCCGAGAGCGAGATAGCTGAAACTATTGAATCCACCGAAACCAAAGAAGCTGAGATTGACGAGGATTCCGATGTGGACGAAGAAATGGTGGAAGATGCAAAAGAGTTGATAAAAGATTACTTGAACAACGAAATCAGATTCGAAAAGCTGTTCACCTTCAGCAAGCTCATCAAGTTCGACGAAATCACAGCTAAGAAAATCAACGAAAGTGAATTGGAAATCACTATTCCAAACACCGACGAAGAAGTGTCTAGCGGGGATGTGGACATAGCTATCGAGTTCTAAGCTATCGAGTTCAAGTTGTCGCTTTCCAAAACTATAAGAGATTGTAAGAAGTCTAGTTCTAGATCGTATGTACATTACAGAGATAAGAAATAAATAAATAATAAGTTCAGCCCTCCAATAGCCTTCCATTCAGCTCCTCCATTCAACCCTCCAGGAAAGCTCATCTCCAGCCTTGAATGGAACCACTGTCACGTCTTTGTTGCTAATGGCTTCGGGAACGATAAACTTGTCTTTTACCAAAAAACACTTGTCAGAGCTCTTGACGTCTTTGATGTCGTAAAAGTTCATCCCATTTTCACTGACAAACTTCCGTAACGTGTCTAACTTACCCTGCTTGTCGAATACTTCGGCAACGTAGCCCAAAGCATATTTTTGAGTGTATATTCCAGCACAGACTCCGGTGTGTCTGGCCTTGCTTTCGATTGGATGAGGAGCCGAATCAGAACCAAAAAAAAAGTATGGCTTACCAGAAGTAGCAGCCTTAACCAAATAATTCCTATCACTGGGGAACTTGGCCACGGGTTTACAGAAGTTTATAGGATTACCTGCCCAATTGTCAATAGTCAATGTCAAATGGTGAGCAGTAATACTACCAGCAACTTGAACCTTGTCACCTTCCTTGTAGTTCGCATTCAATTTCTCGATAGCTTCCACTGCATCCTTAGTGGTGCAATGTTCCAATATAATTTTCAATTTGGGGAAAGCTGAATGTAACTTCTCTAATATGGGTAAGAATTTGGACTCGGCATTCAAAATGTGGATTTCTTCGTCATCAGTCTTGGGGGGGCTTTCACCGTGAATATTCAAAACCAAGTTATTGGCCTGTAAGGCTTCGAAAATTGGGAAAAACACCGTGAAATCGTTGGGATCAACCCCATGGGCAGAATTGGTGGTGACTCCGGCCGGGTAACACTTCACCCCGTGAATGGCCCCGATTTTTGCTGCCTCATTAATAAGCTCGGGTGTAAGCTCTTTACACAAGTAGAACGACATCAAAAAGGTGGTTTTTGGTGATAACTTTTCAAGGTCCTTTTTGTATGCAACAACTCGATCGAGAGTGGTGATAGGAGGTTGTAAATTGGGCATGATGTAAGCCACAGACACGCCTCCTTCTCTAACTGTGGGAGTGATCAATTCCATCATCTCGCCGTCACGCAAGTGAACGTGCATATCGGCGGTTATGCCCAAGTTTATCTCTTCAACTGCCATTATGAAAGAATCGAGTAATGAAAAAAATCTCAATATTTCTACAAAGATTACCCGGATATTGCAGCCATTGTATTTGAAGAGTTGGCAGGGTCTGTAATCTTGATATTTATTTGTAGAGTTGGCAGTGATCTGTAATCTTGATATTTATTTGAGTTGTTACGGCAGCATCCCGTTCCTTATGTGAAAATCACTAAAAAAGTGACCACACCGACCCGTCCTTGTTGGTCACCACCAGCGCAGACTCCAAACACAGCTGGTAATATATGGGAACATTGAACTGCACTTTTTCCACCAACTTGTAAATAAAAACAGGATTAAATACCATTTCCTCATCAAATGGTTCTAAAGGTGGGTGGAAATATAACGAAATAATGCCATATTCTGATTTCTTCTTCAATTCAATCCCGCAAACTGCCACTTAAAAGTTAGTAATGATTGCATTTATGCGTCTGAATCTTACATACACTCTATGTCGGGGTTATAAAGCGTGCCGTCAACAACTATTTTGAGCACAGATTTGAAGACGTCAAGCACCACCCCATTATCTACCCGGAAGTCTACTCCACAACTGTTGATATTTTGTGGGTGGTTTCTTTTGGTGGAAATACCTGCTTTGAAAATTCGAATCTTGTAGTCTCCATAAAGCTTTTTGATATGCTTACATGCCACCTTCACATCAAGGGTGTTTTCCAACACTGAATGAATTTCGGGTTTATCCTTGACCACATAGAACCACCAGTGGTAGTAGAGAGGAAAGTCAGTATTATTCCTTTTCAACAACTCCATCTCATAATTAAACGCAAAGAACTGGTGTGAGTCTAATAATGCCAACCGGGAGCAAGGCTGGTAGTTCTTCAACTTTGCAGCTCCATCATTTTCTTCCGGTTCGCTGATTCTGCTCAAGTCAAAGAAAGAATCTTCCTCTTCCAGACCCGCATGATTTCTTCCGAATAAGTTGCTGATGTTGTCTCTGATTTTGAAAGGTGTTCTTGACCGTGAAACCGGTCCTGACTCGGATCTGGCCCTGGATATTGATCTAGACGAACTAGCTCTTGGTCGAGACTCACTCACCTCGTATTTTCTTCCTCTGTCGTCCACAACAATGCCAAGGAATTCTGTCACCTCCAGTGCTTCAGCTAAAATGGGGTTGGGTTTGCTCTTTTTGGGTCTCTTGAGAGAGTCCTCTAAGTCCTCCATGATAGATTCTGTATCTAATTTGTCTAGCTGATACACTGGTTTGCTAGTACCAGCTTCATTAACTTTTGAATTGGATGAGGAAACTACTTCAACCTCATCTGGTGAGCCCACAGCCTTCCACCAGTGTGCTTTTGCCATGGTTGCAACAGATAATCGTGGATGCAAAATAACAAAAAGCAGAGTACCACAAAAGTGCGACACAATGCGAAATCCATTTTGAGGTTCAACTCAAAAAACTGTATCACATAAAATGGGGTCAGTGTTCCTTCCACATTTGCATTCGGGCTGGCACGTAGACCAGGCCATATTATCTGAGGATGACAGACTTGTAGTGGTACGGTTTGGACGCGACCATGACCGCGAATGCATGATTATGGACGAGTTGTTGTACGGAATAGCAGAAAAGGTTCGAAACTTTGCTGTGATATATCTTTGTGATCTAGACGAGGTTCCAGACTTCAACGAGATGTACGAGCTATACGACCCGTGCACGGTGATGTTTTTCTGGCAAAACAAGCACATGTTGTGTGATTTTGGGACGGGGAATAACAATAAGCTAAACTTCCGAATAACTGAGAAGCAGGAAATGATAGACATATTGGAGGTTGTGTACCGAGGAGCGGTGAAAGGAAAGGGACTAGTGTTGAGTCCTAAGGACTACAACGCCGTCCGACGTTCATAAATCACAAATGTGGCGAAAGGAGCAAAAGTGGCTATACTGACAGAGCTCATCCTCTTTTTTCTGGGGTATATATTGGACCTTGTGTGGTTGAAACTTTTCTTACTTGAATGCTAGTTACATTATTACCGAACTCGGGGTCAGGATTGTGGCTAAAGACATGGGCAATCGTGACGCGGTGATATTTTCCATCATGGCTGGCTCTTAGGTTCAGATGAAGAGACAATTGATGTATTTTTAACTAAGGGAAACAGATTTGTTGCTCATGATCGTCGCGGCCACAGCTGGTATAGTCAGTTGTCAGAAGGACACGATATAGACCATTATGCGATGTTGCGGTGTCGGTTCGAAGTTGACGAATATACAATGCTGTTCATGTGGGACATTCCACTGGAGTAGAATAGCTCGTTTTATTGCTCGATACGGAGAGGACAACGTTTACAAAGTGGTATTGGTTGCTTCCGTTCTTCTGCACTTGTTAAAAACAACCCTGACGGAATTAACAAATGAAGATTTGATGCTTTCAAACACGTGGTTGCAAATCAGCTCAATTGACGTGGCTATTGCACTATTTTTGTGCAAGAGGACCGAATGACCGGCATCTCAAGGGCTGTTTTGAACTGGTGGAGACAGGTAATGAATGGTGAGCCAAAGCTCGTTATGATGCTATTATGGCATTTGCTACACCTAATTAGAAGATTAAAGAACGACTCCTGTTCTACATAGAGGACCGTCATTGTGCCATATGAATGCAGAAGGAACCAATGAGGATTTGCAGACATTATCGGTAAGTGTGTGGTATACCAGTGCTTACTTGATCGGAAGGGTGCTTTTGAACCAAAGTATAGTAAAGTTTATACAGAGAGTGGGCTCATAGAGTATCCGCATATATATACCGTTTGTTATACTTAATTATTCATACTAGCGTCTCTAATCTTTCCCACTCTTCCTACTCTTGCACGTCGTTCTGGGCATAAAAGAAGTTGATGGCCAAAAGTTTGCTGGAACCTCCCGTCTTTTTGATCCAGTCTCTTACCCCAGAACCAGCCACACCGGTTCCCCAGTTTGGTCGGTCTGAAGGAGCAGATAATTTGGCAGAAGGGTCTTGTTTGTAGAATAGAAACACATACCGATGCTTACCCGTCTTTTCAGGAGGCCCTGGCCCCACGTACGGAAGCAATTGGTGACCGGTTGAAAAATCCAACTTGGTACTTAAGGACTCCGGAGATTCGGATTTGTTCACATTCAACGATAGGTCCGTCAAGATCCAATGACAGTATTCTGCCCACTTATTATCGGTATGAGACGGAGCATCTGGATCTGTTAATATCAAAGTAAACTTATCATTTTCCGATATTTCAAGCTCTGGTTCAGAATTGGGAGAATTTAAGGTGAACTGAATTTGGGGTGGTTTTTGGGTATTGGCTACTTTCAAAGTATTTCCCAATGTTACTTTATCCTTATCACTATACTCAATGGTTAATAACCCTTGGGTATGAAACAGATCCACTACTTGGGGCACAATTTTATGCTTAGTGAAACTTTCATCTAGACTTTGAGATATGGTCATTAAATTCATTTTAGGGATCTGGGGGTAATTGAATTTGACGGTTTTACTCAATATTCTAATCATAATATCATTTATTGGAAGAATGTTCCCCTTTTATAACGGGGTAGACGGCAAAAAGGTTATAATTGCTTTGATCTTTTTTATTTCAGCTTCTCATTAAAAAAGTTGGCATTCCGCCTTGCTCCGATGGCTGCAACTGGTACATGTTATACAAGAATCTAGCTAATATACAAAATTAAGTAAGGGTGGGCTGTGGAATGGTTGGTGTGTTTGGTTGACTGGAATGGTAGGTGCGTTTGGTTGACTGGAATGTCGTTGGTCCTTCTCTGCCTAATCGCTGGCAATTGTCATTTTCTGGGATTGGCCTGGCCTTGTCTCTGCTCTTCTTTGAAGGTCTTTCTTCTCTTCTCCCTTTCTTCTCTTTCTTCTCTTCTCCCTTTCTTCTCTTTCTTCTCTTCTCCCTTTCTCTCTCCCTTCTCCCCCTCACTATTGGTACTCCTCGTACTGATTATACCCGTCAAATTGGTACCCTTCTTCTCCCTTGATTGGTATGTCTCTAAGAGGTGCCGGTTTGGGTATACTTGCCATCGGAGCATTGATCTGTGGCGTGTGCGCCCCAGATGGTGCTTGTGTCTGTTGAGTGGCTTCTTGTTCAACTGGAGCTTGTTCAGCAACAATCACCCCGTGCAAGCCCATCTGAGGTCCACCGTTATTGTTCATGTGTTTAGGGTTGGCCTTCTTGGGCTTTTCCTCCTCTCGGGGCACAATATCAATCAAAAAGTCAAACATATCACTTTTAGTCAATGCTGCTGCAATATCAGACCTTTGAAGCGTCCTCCTCTTATTTTCTTCGGCATGGATCCATGCCCGCATAGTAAGTTCAGTAATAAAAATATCACAGCCTTTGGCAAACAATATGGGCGCCTCTGCACTAATCATCTTGACATCTTCGTCGGTTTTCATCACCTTCTTGATTCTAGCCAATGGTAACTGATGGTTCTTAAAGTCGTGTTCATCGTTTTCAATGGAGTCGATGGTTTCTTGCCAGTACTGTATCATGGCATCCCGGTGTTCCGCCACCAATCCTTGTCCCACATTACTGAAGGCATTTCCTGGTTGTTGTTGTTGTTCAGCCGCAGCCGCCTCTGCGGCGGCCTGTGCTGCTAATAATTCGGCTTCATCAACGATGTTTTGGTGGGACGTGCCTAGTTGCTCTTGCTCCTCCTCCACATTGGGTTCCTGCTGCAACTGCAACCCTTCGTCGTCTATGTATCCGGTGCCGTACCTGTCCATAGTCGATGTGCGATAAAAGTAATGAGTGAGTTAAGATCCTCTGCAAATCACAGATACAACACAATCACAAATACAACAAACGCAATATAGACAATACAAAAGCTAGTTGGTACAAGACGTGCTAAAGCCCGGTGTTGTAATTGTTTGTGTGGTAGAAAGAACTGTTGCAGAAATTTCAACTGAAAAAATAATCAATGCGAAACCGGACTAGGCTTTCGGAGGAGTATGCAGAAGGATGTGATGAGTGGGAGTGCGCAAGAATAGTCTTATTGGGAGGGGAGTTTGTAGAGTTTATGGAAGAGTGTTTGAGAAAGTGCATTGTGCAAAAATCCTGCTTACTAAAGTGTATCTTGTAAAATACACAAGTATAGGGGAAACACATGTCCAGAGTAGACGTCTTAAATAAAGATTTTGACGTCTTGAGAACAAGAATAATGTAGATATTATAAGACATAGGGGCTGAAAAGAACAATTACGTTGAAGTAACAATCTTTCCAAGGAACAAAAATATTTTATCGTTTAAAACTTGAAAAGTAAAAGGTATTTCAAATGAAGGCTCCATAGAGTGAAAAAAAGATCAATTGACGATTCTTGAGAACTATGATCTCTCGAAATCCGAGCTCTATCAACACTGTAAGAACACCTCTACCATCCACGACCCCGGAGCCCGTTTCGAAGCCAATTACTTATTTTTGACAAAGTTGTCTTGGTAAAAGGCCATGAAATAATCGCTTAGTTATCTACACTGTACACTCTTATATCATCCACGAGTCCAAAAGCCGAAGGTAGGCAAACGACTTGGCAGAACCAATCATCCCCAACGACAATGGGCTCAAGTACCAAAATACTCCAACAGTTAATGCGTAAGATACTCCAAAAATCCCATACGCAAGTATTGGGTACCCTTTCAACGGCTTATACACCAAGGTTTCCATGATGAACCCAGCCACAAACGTAGCAAAGTACTGTGCCGGTACATAATGGTGCACGTAGGTGACTCTTCCCATTATTATGAACGGCAAGTAGTGAAAAATCCACCCCAAAAATGGCAATAATGATTGGGAAATGATATTATTGAGAGTAACATCAAACACCGAGGTGTATACCACTTTCTGTCTTTGCCATAACCACAAAACCACTGTGTAGTACACTAACAACACCCCAATACTGAATGTGCTGAACCAGGTAACGGCAGGGTTCCCTATGAGGAAGTATTTGCAAGAATTTGCAGACCAGGACCCCATTCTCAATCCCACTTTTAAAATAGGCCATTCCCACCACTCACTGGATAGCTTGTCGAACTTATTGGGATCCGGAACTAAGGCGCTATTGGACGCCATCATTCCATAATTTATCAAGATAAACTCCTTCCATAACCGGGGTTTGGGGGGCACGTACTTGGAGGTGGATTTTGGAAGGTACTCATTTTCGTGGTCCTCCACATTCCACCAGGTATTTTTGTCTTGTTCGAGATACGCTTTCTTGCAGATGACTTCTCCTTGCTGGAACCCCCATGCGGGATACGATCTGCCCGTAGTAGCCAAGTAACAACCTAACAATTTGTGTCTTAGCCTAAAATTCGTAGAAATCGGGTGGATTTCATCGTCCGCCTCGTGTTGGAACTCGGGGGATGGTGACTTTTCGTGTGTTTGGATTTCAATGACCCACTCATCTTTGGAGTCACTGGCAGCCAAACTGGCATAACAAGACACTTCGTAGTGGGATTTCGTGAGAAAAGATGGGATGTTGTGGGAGTGCAAAAGACACCCTCCATTTGAATGCACCAATCTGATAGTATCTCCATGTTTCACGACCCGATCGTATTCCACGGTGGTGTTTTCATCCGGTTGCAAGGAGGCAAAATGATTGTTTAAGCCTGTTTGTAAATCAAACTCGATGGTGAACTCGTTATTGTTATCTTTGAACCCATAGGTAGTGATTTGCTGCTGTTGGGACCCTTCGGGGTAGTTATGGGAGTGGGAATGAAGCAAATTGGGTGACAATCCCTGCGACCGGAACGTCACGACCGAGCCGTACCCTATTGAACGAGGTCCTGCCTTGATAGAACTATCTTCCAATGAAGCCTGCAATAAAGTGGAAATAGACCCGTCACCGGGGCCAGATTTGGTTAATAGACTGAAATGGATCTTGAAAAAGCCCAAATATAAGATAAACGGCACTATAATCAAAGTCAAGATCCGGGTGACCCAATGGATCAAATACTTTCTGACCCCAAGGGGGAATTTGGTGCTGGTTAGTTGATAGGTTTTAATTAACAAATCGTACACCGTGTAAACCCCAATCAAGGCCGTAACAAACATTCCGACCCATTTCACGGAACACACCAAGCCAATTGAAATACCCGTGAGCAATAACCACTTGATTCCTTGGTAGCTTAAAAGTTTATCTTCAAGTCTTAAGTTGTGGATATTCACCAAGCAGTAAAAGCAAAGACAAGTGAAAAATAACAAAAACGAGTCCAACAAGATGAATTTGGACAACGTCAATGCCACCATCTCAAAAGTCACCTGTAACGAAATGAACCAAACGGTAAATTGACTGTAACCCAAAGCTACCGACGTCTTATATGCCAATGGAGTACACAAGATACCAAACATACAATTAAAAGCTCTCATAATGACAAAGTTGACCTCCTGTGGATACTTAGCCCCACTAGGGAACTTGAATTCCCCATTAAACCCGGCCAAGTAACCAGAAAATGCCACCAATAGCTTTCCCAACGGAGGATGGACATCAAAGTAGAACTCGTGTTTGATGTAATAAGAACCGAATTTTCCAAAATGGGCCTCGTCCCATGCAACTGCCTCAAGGGCATCGATTCGATATAGTCTAAGGAACGCGGATATGGCCGTTAAAACTAGGGGGTTGATGTACTTGATGAAAACGGTGGATATGTCGTCGGTTTGAGAACTGAGTTTCAAAGTAGACGTTTTGTTGATGATAAGGTCCAAGTCTGTGTCTGACTGGAGGGCCTGCGAGCCCTGGTCAGTCGCACGGTGTCGTAACCCGCCGATGGCTTCGTGCCTGCTGGAGCCTGTGTTTATAGGGACTTGTACAGTCATGGTGGTTATTTTTCGCGGGGATCTAGAGTTTCTAAACAGAGAGAATCCGGGTAACACAGGTGGAAACAGAAAAAGAGAAACCCAGAACAGAGCACCAGAGAACCAGAGAACAAACACCCATACACCCATACACCACATAACACAAATCCACAGAACATGTCAAAAAGTAGGTCAGAAAATAGGTCAAAAATTGTTCCATTCCAAAACAACGCGAACTTGAAAAAATCATCATTTAGACGAGAAATTGTAAACAAGCTAGTATAATGGGCCAGGAAAAGGACAAACTGCCCCATGATATCAGAGGACAACTCTCTGATATCCAAAACCGGCTTTTCAATTCGGGGCCCAAAGACCCCGCCAGATCGCCCAAGAAAAAAACATCCTCAAATGAGATTCGGACTCCCAAAAAACACGAAACAGGGTTGATGTCGTCGCCCACGCCTTCTTTAGGACCCGAGTCAAAGGGTAATGATATGAACTACGTGGTGGGGTTGAGTCAGAACCTTGTACAGGAGTGCAGACGTTTGAATGCCGAAAACCAGAAGTTGAAACTAAAGTTGAAATCCAATGCTCAGGAGATAGATAGCTTCAAAGAACAGGTGGTGAGCTTACAAACCCGAAGAGAGGCGCAGAACACCAACGAGATTGATCTTAAGGACAGAAATTGGGAACTAGAATCCCAGGTGTTGAGTTTACAAGATACTATTGTGGAATTGTCTGGGGTCAGAGACAAATTGTTAAAGACGTCCAAGAATCTGGAACTTCAGCTCAATGCGTTACAGAAGTTCAACGAAGACTTGCAGATTAAGCACGACTCGTACTTCCAAACCACTGAGAAGTTGAAGTCGTCTCACCACAAAGAGCTTGCGCTATTGAACGAAAGAATTCAGGAATTGAACGATGAAAACGACCAATTGACAGTGAGATTGAGCTCCAAAGATACCCCCAGAAAGAATGTTGCTCCCGAGAAGGAGGTGGTGCCCCCACCGGTGCCGGTGGTGGATATGGCTTCAGACGACGAGCCCATGGACTTTGATTCTCTTATGGTGGACACAAACCCCCATGAGTTGCCTGAAATGGATCACAACAACCCGGCTTTGGAAATAGAGACATTAAGAGCTTCTTTGAACCATTCTAACCGGGCCATTGCTAAGTTGAGATCCACATTGTTGAAATATAGGTCTGATTCCAACAAGGACACTATTTCCCCCAGTAAAGTCCCTGTCTTGAGTAAGTTCAAAGCCCAGTCCGATGTGACGTCTCCCAGCAGAAATTCTCACTCCATATCTCCTTCCAAGAGAAACTCCAAATTTACGGTTTTTGATGCAGAAACCAGTGGTTCCCAAGACTTTCCCACCGAAGATGGGAAATGGGAGGACTTTATCGACGGCATGGATTCTACCCAGCCCAAGAGATTTTCTATGCTCAACAGCACTACGATAAACGACTCCGAAATCGAGTCGCCGAAAGGAAAAGGAATGAATATGGCCGCCGCAACAGGTGATTTCCATATGCCATACTTGCTGGATTCAGACAATGACTCGGCTCCAAACGACGAGACCCGGTCTATACTTTCGAAAGGCTTATTGACTTCGGAAGTGCAGCCCAAGAGACAGATCGAAGATTATGCCCGGGAAAATAACTTGATCTTGATTCCCTTTGAGGAGTACGAGAAGTTATTGGCAAATGATATCACCTCTGTCAGCACCGAGAAGTTGAAGGATTTTGCCAAAGAAAAAGGCTTTGTTTCCTTGACCACTAGTGAATACGAAGAATTATTGGATGAAGAGCAAATGAAGAACAAATTGGTGTCCAAGGGATTAGTGACGATTCCCCATTCAGAGTTTAAGGACTTGAAGAATGCAAAAGAGTCGTATTTCAATCCGTCCGTGGAGTATATCACGTCAAATGCTGAGGTGAAGGGACTTAAGACAATCAAGCCTACGGAGCTTGAGCTGCTTTACCAGTCAGTTCAAGAACATCAAAAGCCATCGGAAGCATACTTGATAGAAAAGTGTCAAGAAAGGAATCTCGTTCCTCTTTCTCAGGAAGCCTTTGCTAGTTACCAGAAACTTGAAGTTGACCATGGTAAGCCCAGCAAAGAGTACTTGACCGCCAAAGCCAACGACCTTGGGCTTATTATGTCGTCGTCCAAATTTTATGACCAGTTAGAACAACACGCCAATAGACCGTCCCTCGAACATTTGAAAGCTAAGGCCAAGGATTTGGACGCGGTGGTTATTGACCACCACTTGCATACAAAACTCCTAACTCCTGACTTGGATTTCGTGACAAAGAGAGCTGCTGAGCTAGATATGAAGGTTATACCGTCGGCAACGCACCAAGAGTTGACGCAGTTGGCCCACAATCCGCCTCTCGATCATATGCGCTCCAAATTGCTTGAAGAGGGCCACACCATTCTTCCTATTGAAACACATGCCAAACTTGTGGAGTCAGCAGAAAGACCGTCTATCGAAACAGTTACCATGCGTGCAGGAAGTTTGGGCTACTCCACAATCAAGACTAAAGAACTTGACGACTTGACGAAGGCCGCTAAAGAGCCAAGTCTCAATCAAGTGAAGGTGCACGCTGAAAACCATGGTTTGATCACTTTGCAGAAAAAAGACTATACCGAATTGTACAGAGCTGCCAATGATCCGACAGTAGACGAGTTGGCACTGAAAGCTGGACCAATGGACCATACTGTTGTCCAAACCAAGGATTTACAGAGATTAAAAGACATTGAAAGCCGTCCATCCTTGGAATTTTTACGGTTAAGAGCCGAAAAGGAAGGGCACGCTGTGGTTGCATCGGAAGAATTGGGCCGGCTTCACTTATTGGCCAATGAGCCTCTGCTTGAACACTTGAAAGAAAAAGCCACTAACAAGGCCCATGTGTTGATGCCAGAAACCGACTTGAATCTATTAGAACAGAGATCGAATGACTTGAGAGAATTAGAAAAGAAACACCAAAACCTTGAAAAGAGGTACCAAACCCCGGATCTTGAACACATTATCAAGGTAGCTGCTCTTAAGCACCACACAGCCGTGTCGAATGCAGACCTTGAGTCCATGAAGAAATCCATTAAGGAACCCACTATTGACTATTCAACTGAAAAGGCTGGTGTTTTGGGCTATTCTACTATCAACCAAGAAGAACTCGGCAGTCTCAAATCAACACTTCTCGACATCAGAAAGTCTATTGAACATCCCACGGAAGAATATCTTCAAGGGAAATCGAGACTTTTCGACTCAGTGTTGGTGAAACACCAAGTTTATGAGGAAACCGTTCGTAAAGCCGAAAGACCCAATCTCGAAGAAGTTTCTGAAGTAGCTAAAGGTCTTGGATATACGGTCATAAAGCCACAGGAGGAAGAACAACTTAGGGCATTGGCACATAATCCCGATCTTGCCCATATCACGGAGAAATCCAAGCAATTCAACAAGATTCCTATAGATGTGGACGAGTATAACGAATTGAAAACCTTGGCTCATACGCCTTCTGAAGAGCACATCCACAAAGTGGCTCAAAAAGCAGGTCTTGTGGCTTTGGGAGTTGCGGCTCATGAATTGTTATCTTCCAAGGCAGAAAGCCCATCGCTTGAGAAGGTACAAGAGTCTGCCGAAAAGTACGGGATGCTCACTATTGATAAAGAAAAGCATCAAGCACTTTCAGAATTGGCCAACAATCCGTCTGTGGAACATATAGCAGAGAAAGCAGCTAGACACAACCACACCTTGTTGACAGACGATGCGTACAACCACTTAAAGAAGCAAGCAGAGAATCCGTCTCTTGAACACGTAAAACAAAAAGCAGCTGGACACAAGCACGCACTTTTGCCCGAAGCAGAGCTTCAAAGTATCAAACAGAAAGCGGAACTGCCAGATGTGGACGAAATCAGAGCCCATGCACAAAAACACGACCATGTACTTCTTTCATCACAAGAACACGACGATTTGCACGCCAAAGCCTACAAACCAGACTCAAATCATTTGGTTAAGGTCGCTGGAGCTCTTGGAATGAGTGTTTTAGCAGCAAAAGAACTAGCAGATGTTCGTGCCCGAGCCGATTCACCGGAAATCGACCATATACAGAATAAAGCAAGTACGAAGGGATACAGTGTAATCGAAAAGAGTGAATTGAGCCAGTTACAGCTCTTGGTTTCAAGCCCACCACTAGATCATGTGGAAAAAGTGGCCGGGAACTTGAATATGACAGTGGTGCCTGAAAAAGAGTATAATTCATTGCAGGTGCTTGCACACGATCCCCCTCGCTCCCACATTGAAGAAAAAGCCCGTGGACTCGGTCTCGTTGCAGTTGACACCGACAGATATGACCATGTTCTCAAGCTCAGTAAAGAGCCGCCTCTTGACCATATTGTCAAACTGGCATTGTCACACGAGCACACTGTCGTCAGCAACGAGAACTACCACGAGCTTTTGAATCCAAACAAGTCACAAGTGGCAGTTCATGCAACAACACATCAATGTGAATTGATAGACGTTGAAGAAATCAAAATCATGAGACAGACGGTGGAGAATCCCGATAAAGAGTTTATTGAAAAGAAAGCCAAAGCCAGAGGTATTATCACGCTATCGGAGGAACAGCACAACCAGCTAGTGTCGGATGCAAACGACTTCTCGAAGCACAAGATCATAGAGAAGGCGGCGTTATTGGATATGACAGTAATTGCCAGTTACAAGTATAAGCAAATGCAAAGCCAGATAGAGAATCCTTCTGAGGATTACCTCACGCACAAAGTCCTGAAGTACGACAGCTGTGTGATTAAAACAGCAGAATTGAACACTTTGAAAACGAGTGTGGAATCACCCACCTTGGAGTACCTAAAAGAAAAGGCTGGTGTCTATGCTTCTGTGGTGGTGCAGGAGAAGAAATATCAGGAGATGTCCCAGCAACTCAAATCGCCCTCTAAGGACTTTTTGACCAAACACGCCAAGGGTTTGGGCCTTTCTTTGATGGGTGTATCTGCTTTGAAAGAGCTCACTACAAGAGCAGATTCCCCAACACTAGAACATGTCGCTAAACATGCAGAAAATCATGGCAATGTCGTGGTATCTAAGCAGCAATATAGTGACATGGAAAACCGGTTGCAGAACCCTCCGTTGGATTTCTTGAAGCAGCATGCGAAGCCCCTCGGGTTTACGCTTGTTTCCATGGCAGAATACGAAAAGTTGTCCTCGATCATTTCTTCTCCTACAAGAGAGCATTTGGAAGAGAAAGCCGAGACTGCGGGCTTAGTGGTGGTGTCAAAAGATGATTATAGCTACTTGAAAGAAGTGGTGTCGAACCCTTCAACCGAGTTCGTGGAATCTTCCGCCAAAGGACTAGGGCTTATTGTTCTTAAAGAAGATGCTTATAAGAAGATGGTTGATTCCTTGGAAACTCCATCTTCTCAGTACTTGGAAAAGAAAGCTGCAGGTCTTGGGTACAAAATGGTCAAAGACGAGCAGTACAACGTCTTGGTTGAGACAAATGAACATCCATCTGTATATTTCCTTGATGAAAAAGCAAAGAATTTAGGATACGTGTTGGTGAAGCCAGAGGAAATCAAGGAGTACCACACGCAGATCGCTGAACCTTCTTTGAAATACTTGGAAGATAAAGCTGCGGCCAAGGGACAGGTGTTGGTTGAAAAAAACGCTTACGCAACCACCTTAGCTAAATCCAATGCCCCAGAACTCGAGCATATCAAAGAAAAGGCCTCCCTTCACAAAGCAGTGGTGGTGGGTGAAGAAGATTACGACAAGTTGTTGCAGCCAAGCAGAGAAGATGTCGAGACGCATGCAACTCGGTATAACTTGGTCGCTATTGACAAGTCTAAACTAGATACCCTCAACAGACACATTGAAGACCCGTCTTTGGACTATTTGACGGAGAAAGCTGATACTTTTGGTTATAAAGTTGTTCCTAGTAAGGCATATGAGAAGTTATATGCCTTAGCTAATTCTCCTACAAAGGAAGATGTCACCAAACTTGGAGGTGGTTTGGGGTTGGCTGTTCTTGCTAAGAAAGAGCACGACGAACTCCGTAAGAATGCCAATGAGCCCGATTTAGATCACATTTCTGCCAAAGCAGGCTTACACGGCTCCGTTGTGGTACCGTCTTCTGTACATGAAAGCTTACGAAAAGAAGCAAACAAGAGTTTTGCAGAAAGGGTTAAGGAGAACGGAATGGTTGCAATACCCGAAAAAGAGTTTGATGTAATGAAGAAGAGGTCTGAACACCCCACAGTGGACGAATTAAGACCTTTAGCTGAGAAAAAGGGCCATCAACTTATTAGCAATGAAGATATGGCTAGCTTAAAGGCCAAAGCAGAGGAACCTGTGGAGACTGCGGCCGAGAAACAAGGTCTTAAAGTGGTCTCTGCTCTGGAGTATGATGAGTTGGTTTCTGCTGCAGAAAACCCAACGCACCAGAGATTGTTGAGTAAAGCTGCAGGTCTTGGATTTGGCTTATTAACAATCAAGGAATTGCTGGAATTGAAGGCATACAAATCCAAGTCTCTTGAAGACCATGCAAAATCGCAGAATAAGGTTCTTGTCACGAAGGATGAACACCAACAATTGAGGGCAATAGCCGGTGAACACGACGAATTAAAAGCAATAGCTGGTGAACATGATAAGTTAAAAGCAATAGCTAGTGAGCACGACAAATTGAAAGCAATAGCTGACGAACACGAACGGTTAAAAGCCACATTTGAGTCTCCCGACTTAACGTACCTCCAGTCCAAGGCAGCCAAGCACGACCACGTGGTTTGTGCAGCCAAGGACTTGGAAGTGCTTAACAACTTGGCTAAGGACCCGTCTGTTGAGCATATCAAGGCTATGGCCACCGTTAAGAACCAGGTGGTTGTTCCGCAAGCCGATTTTGACGACTTGAAGGCCAAAGCTACAGAATCTCTTGAATCCAAGGCAAAGTCTTCGCTGAAGGTGGTACTTGACACCAAAGACCACGACGAGATGCTCAGCAGGTTGACTTCTTTGGCCACCGCTTTGGAAACACCTGATTTGGAATATCTCAGCAAGAAAGCAGACGAAAAGAAGCATATTGTTATTTCCACTGAAGAGTTGCAAACACTCTCCAAGAAAGCTGCCAGAACTGCGGAGGAATTAGCAAAAGATGCAGGAGGTGTGGTTATTAAAACAGGGGATTTGGAGGAGATGAACCGGTCGATTGCGGAACCTTTAGAAGAAAAGGCTAAACTGGCAGGAAAAGTGCTAATCGACAAGAATACACTCCAAGATCTTGAAAAAAGGGCTACTGCTCCTTCGTTGGATATGCTTGTAGAACATGCCAGCAAATTGGACCATATGGTATTTCCTACTGAAAAATTCAACCTTCTCAATAAAGAGGCCCTGAAAACCACAGAGGACAAGGGTGCAGAAGAAAACAAGACTGTTGTTACGAATGAAGAGTACCAGAAACTTTTGTCACCCACGATAAAAGATATTGAGGAGCATGCCCGTAGACTTGAGCACGAGTTAATCCACACGGATGATTTGAAGAGTCTCCAAGCTTCCCACGAAGAATCCCTTGAACAAAGGGCCAAGAAGAATCAAATGGTGGTTATTCCAGAACAGGAGTATATCTTGATGAGCCAGAGAGCAGAGAATCCTTCATTAGACCATATAAAGGAGAAAGCCAGGGCCCATTCCTTCACAATGGTGTCTGACGAGGACCATAATGCTTTGGTATCAGATTCCACCAAATCCTTGGAAACCAAGGCCAAAGAAGCGGATATGAAGGTGTTGTCCATAAAGGAATATGAGGACTTGTTGTTCGAAGCCAAGGTGCCATCGATTGATTTGATAAAGGCAAAGGCATCCGAAAACGGCATGGAGGTGGTACCTTTTGAAGAAATCGCGTCCTTAAGAGATGCTGCCAAAAAGCCATTGGATCAAAGGGCCGCAGAAGAAGGATATGTGGCTATTAGTCGGGACGAATACGAGGCTCCTTCGTTGGAATATTTGTTGAAGAGGGCAGAAAAACAGCACATGTCCGTGGTACCAATTGGCGAATTGAACCAGATGAAACGAAAGGCAGAGGAACCTATTGAGGCCAAGGCCGAGAAAATCAACAAGAAGTTGGTGGATACGGATGTATTTGAGAAGCTCGTCCAAGCATCTCTGTTGCTCACGGTTGAAAATCTTCTCAAGGGAACGGAGGAGCAAAAGGCACGGGCACAAAAGTCTATCACCGACGAAGGGTACACTCTTGTGACCACTACCGACTATGAAAAGTTGCACGAGAAACACGAACAAGTGAAGGAGAAATACGAGCAAGTGAAGGAGAAATTGAACGAGAAAGTGAAGATAGAAGAAAAGAAGACGCCCTCGTCCAGTATCGCCACGTCTCTCATAGAAGCCCGAGCCAGCCGCAGACGCTCCAGAGATATTTCCCTCTACAGCGATGATATGAATAATTTCGTTGACGCCGAAGACTCCTTTAGACTTGACGAAGAAGAGTTATCGTTAAGTGCTGCAAGAATCGGTATGGTTGTTGTCAGACAAGACGAATATATCATGCTCTTGAATAAACCGGTTGAACAAGCAGCTGTGGAAGAATATGCTCGAGAAAAGGGATTCTCGTTGGTCCCAGAGGCCCAAATAGTCAAATTCAAGCAAGATGTAGCGGAACGGGATTCTAAAATCCACGAGTTGTCCCAAAAAGACAATACCATCACCAAGCAAATGGTACTAGAGAAACTGGGCGAATTAGGCTTGATTGCGTTGAGTAGAGACGAATATGAACAATTAAACAGATCGCATGTGGATAACGTCACCGGGGACCAGATTACAACACTTGCTTCGAGGTTTGGATTGACCCCCGTGTCCACGTCGGAATACACTGACCTCAAGGCTGCAAAAGAAACGGTCTCCAATGGCAGTAAGTTTATGGCCGCAGGAAAAACCCTAGGATACTTGGTGCTTCCATATTCTGCATTTATTCCCACCACTTCTTTGAGACAACCCGATTCCCTGAAGGTGACGGCCATCCCCACCTCCTACTACAGCAAGTTGATCCGAAACGAAGGCATGAACATTGAAAAGGTTGGAGATGATGTGTTTAGAAAACATGCTGAGAAACGTGGTTTTGTTCATGAGGACGATATTTTGGTACCTCCAACCATCTCCAGCGATGTGGAATCCGATATCCAAACACCCTCTCGGCAAGCTAGTCCCGAAATCGCTCTGGTGGCCAAGTACACGCCTCCACTACACGTGAGAAGCTCAGTAGCATCTCCAACCGTGAAACCCATGACCAGGTCCAATTTATCCATTCATTCTCATGTGCACAGCATTTCTGAGTCCGTCAACACGGGATTCCTTTCTATGGCTACAAATGTGTCGCTTACAGACCGGTCGATGATCCCGGCCATCACGCAAGTGGTTATTGGAGAGTTTGTGTGGAAGTATTACAGGAACATGGGACCTTTTTCGTCCATTAGTGAAAGTCGTCACGAAAGGTACTTCTGGGTGCATCCATACACATTGACGCTTTACTGGTCGACCCTCAATCCGTCGTTATCGAACCCCAATGCCGCTAAAACCAAGGCTGCTGCCATTGTTAGTGTGGAAAGTATTGATGATAATAATCCCTTACCTACAGGATTATACCACAAGAGTATTATTGTGCACTCGCAGAGCAAGTCCATAAAATTCACATGTTCCAGCCGAAAACGGCACAATGTGTGGTACAATGCCTTGCGGTATATGATCAACAGGGATGTATCAGAAATGACATATGACCAAGAAAGTGCTATTTTTGAAGAAGATGAAGGGGAAAATGACAGCATTTACCAGAGCAATGAGAGAAGAGCGTATCCAAGCCGACGGGTGTCATCTACGCCATCGACTGTGTTTCGGCAGAGGTCATCGGCGAGATTGAGCCGGTTTGGGTCGTTTAAGAGATAGTAGAATGTTTAGACTCAATAGTTTGGCCATATACAATAAATCGATCGATAGATCAGTTCAATATGGATCATTCACAGTAAATCAGCTTGGATAAGATTAGCACCATTTCAGTATGGCCCAACAATAGATCAGTTCAGTATAGAATAACACAGCATAACTCAGTTCCGTCTTACACACTAAACAAGCCTACTTCGCAGCCAACAACTTGGTGAACTCCTGGATATCAATCTCCCCGTCATTGTTGGTGTCAGCCTCTCTTATCATCTGGTCAACATCTGCATCTGTCAACTTTTCACCAATAGACGTCAACACATGTCTCAATTCAGCAGCCGAAATCTTCCCGTCTCCATTTCTATCAAACACCTTGAACGCTTCAGCAATCTCCGCCTCCGAGTCGGTATCCTTCATTTTTCTGGCCATCATGGTCAAAAACTCTGGGAAATCAATGGATCCATCACTATTTATATCAACCTCGTTCACCATATCCGTCAATTCACTTTCCGATGGATTTTGTCCTAAAGATCTCATAACTGTACCCAATTCCTTGGTGGTGATTTTTCCATCACTATCCTTGTCGAATAACGAGAAAGCCTCCTTGAACTCGGCTATTTGTTGTTCTGATAATTTATCGGCCTGTGCGTTAGTATTTATCATCAAAGCTGATTTGAAGTGTAGAGCAAGAGGAATCAACAATCCACACGCGTCAAATCGAATTCCTGCTTCACCGCCGTAATGTCAAATCAAGTTCCTGTTCACCGCCGTAATACATACCATCGTTTCTAGTTGCCACGTATGTTTTGTTTGTGGTGTTGTTGATTTTTTATGAATGAGCGAGCAAGAACTAATTTTCCTGATCAACTACTTATTTGAAGTCGCGTTTTAGGTAAGCAGCAATGGAATGAGTATGGAGGGATCTTATCGGAGCTTTTTACGGTCGTTGGACGATAGTGAGTTTCTCTCACACCTCAGCTCCGTCAGCCAGGACGTGGGGGAGGAAGAAGAGGAACAGAGAAAGGAGGACGTGTTAGGGCCAGAGACAGAGGAACAGGTGCTAGGTAACTCGACGCCACGGGTGTCGCAGGTGTGTTCGGACCCGTTTGACGACTCGTTCAACGAGGTTCTTCAAGGGCGTGCGGTGCAAAAGGAGCAGGAGGTAAAGGAGCAGATGCAAAAGGAGCAGATGCAAAAAGAGCAGGTGCAAAAAGAAGAGATGCAAAAGGAGCAGGTGCAAAAAGAAGAGATGCAAAAGGAGCAGATGCAAAAAGAACAGGAGGTGCTGCAAGAGATGCAAAAGGAAGAGATGCAAAAGGAAGAGATGCAAAAAGAAGAGATGCTGGAAGAACGAGAGCTGCTGCAAGAGATACTGCAAAAAGAAGCACAAGAACAAGAGATGCAAAAAGAACAGGAGGTGCTAGATCCCCCCCCTCAATTTGGCGAGTACCAGCTCTACTTCAAAAACAAACAGTTAAAACAACAGATCAGCGACCAGGAGTACGCACAATGGGACCAAGAACGACGCAGAGCCCAAGGAGAAGACGTGTACAAAACCCCCTTTTTCCGTGGCTGTATCATCCACGTCAATGGCCATACTGTTCCTTCCCTCACCCAGATCCACCAGTTGGTGATTGTTCATGGAGGTAAGTTTTTGGCATTTTTGAACAATAAATCGGCCGCAACCCATATTATTTGCGATAGGCTAACTCCCCGCAAGCAGAACCAGTTCAAACACTGCCGAGTGGTGAAAGGGAAATGGATCGAGGACTGTGTGGCTGCTAACGAGCTTTTGGACTGGAGACCCTACCGGTTATTCAAGGAATTGCCATATAACCAGACACGACTTGAGAGAACAGAGTTTGCCGTGGGGCAGTTTAATCAGGAGGATATGATTGAAGACGCAGAGGAGTTTGAAGAAGGTTTTGAAGACTTTGAAGGAGGCTCTGAAGACGTTAGCGACAAGGTCACTTCCAGTAATGATAGAAACGAAAATGTCAACGACAAGGTCACTTTCACCAACGATAGAACCGACGAAAACGGCGTCTCCCTCAAAGGAGCACCCGTAATGGATGCAAAACACCCCGGATTCCTACAGCATTTCTTCGCCAATTCTCGATTGCACCACCTTAGTTCCTGGAAGGCCGAGGTCAAAATGACATTCATGAAAAGGATCTTGGCGGCGAAAACTTTTGGCTCCCACCAATCAAGTGGGCAAAAGTGCATTCTCCACCTAGATTTTGACTGTTTCTTCGCCACAGCCTCGTGTCAGAAACATAATCTCGACATTTCCAAAGTTCCTATAGCCGTTTCCCATGGATCTCATACCTCCGACATTGCCAGCTGCAATTATGTCGCGAGGCTGTACGGAGTCCGGAATGGTATGTGGACCAGATCTGCCAGGAAGTTGTGCCCGGATTTGATCATTGTGGACTACGAGTTCGACTTGTACGAAAAATATGCTGCTGAATTATACAATTATCTCATTTCCATGGCCAGTGAGTTTGATACCATATTTCCAGTACTGATAGACGAGGCTTTGATCGATGTCTCTTCTTTTGTCAGCAAAGTGCCGGAATCTCAAAGACAGAAGGAAGTCAGAAGATTGGGTGAAACTATCAGGAGAGACATTTATGAATTGACCAAGTGCCCTCTAAGTATAGGAGCCTCCAGCAACGTGCTTTTGGCCAAGCTATCATTGCGAAAAGCCAAACCCGATGGGTTTTATCATTTGCACACTGATATCGAAACATTTCTTGATTCTGTGCTTATACAAGATTTACCGGGAGTAGGCCGTTCCATAGTGGAAAAGTTCGACCGGGAGTTTGCCAGCCTGGAGAACCCCACACTGTCCAACGCATCCACATTGTTTCATCTTCGACAGATTCCCAAATCCCGGCTCATGAACGTTTTTGGACCCAAGACAGGTGATAAGCTATACAATTATTCTCGCGGTATTGATACCACCTCCTTGGATATGGAGTCCACCTCCAACCCGGCCCTTTTAGGTCGGAAATCTGTTTCTGTGGATGTGAATTACGGGATCAGATTCGACACTCCCATGCAAATTGAAGCATTTATGGTTGAGATGGGCAAAGAAGTGAGTAAACGGCTCAGAAATCTCGGATTGGTGGGGTCTCAAGTAACAATAAAATTGGCTCAGAGAGCAAAAGATGCACCCATGAACCCACCAAAGTATTTAGGAATGGGACATTGTGATTTTTTCAACAAAACGTCTCGGTTGGGAGTGGCTTCGAACGAATGGGGGGTCATAGCAGCGGAATTGAAGTCGTTGACACGAATTCTCAATGTTCCAGCGAAAGAGTTACGAGGTATTGCAGTGATGGTATCTCGACTTGAGGATGCGGAGCAGGTCAAAAGGGACAAGCAGCAGAAACTTGCTTTTGGCGCATTGGCTCGAGGCAAGAGAAATACGGCTGTTATAAGCGATACGTCTCATTTTCAGGACCCAATGGAAGGAGTTTCAACTATTGACTGGGATGTGTTTGACGCTTTGCCGTGGGATATTAGAAAAGAGCTCCAAGACGAGATGTCCAGAAGGGGTATGATTGAGACAGGGAAAGTGGTACGAGATTCCAGTCCCAAAGACGGGAAGGTCTATCGACAGCAGCTTATTCCGTCTGCAGAAGGCCACGAGCCAAAATATGTCCGGGTAACAGAGTCGCCAAAGAGGCCTCGTGTCCGCTCAAGGACCGGTCTGCCCCTGAAAGGTGTCGCCCTGGACTACGTCAAAAGTGTATCCCCGGAATACGACGGCTCATACGACAGTTCTATCCTCAACGAATTACCTTCTTCCATCAGAAACGAGTACAGACAGTACATAGATGAACGGAAGAAGCAAAAACTCGAACCAATATCGTTAAAGGGAAAATTTACTGACATTTCAGATAAGAGCAAAGGAATTAGTGATCCTATAGACGAAACCTGGGTCCAGCAGCAAAAAACGTTACTGAAACCGGTATTATTCTTGAATAGCAATTTTTCCTACTCCGACATGAAAACTATGATATCTGAATGGGTAGGGGCATCTTTGGCGCAAGAAGGCCCCCATGAAGATGATGTGTCTGCCTTTTTGGACTATCTTTCTCAGCTAATGCTGCAAAATCAGTTATGTCGGTGTGTGCGGTTAATTAACAATATCCGCAGAGAAATCGAGTACCACCGGGCCATCCAGAATGCCCTGAAGAACCCGTCATTCAGTTCTGTGGCGTACGACGAGTGGCAGTTGGTGTTGGACGGTAAAATCAGGCTTCTACTTCAATCCAGTAATAAAGTCATCGCATAATCGCGAATTTTAACCATGTTTGACACCCGAGAAGTGTGGATGACATCGTCGGCGTCTGAGTCGGCGATTTGTGATCGTCTTCCGTCGAATGTGGGGCGACAAAGCTTGGTGAGTTCTTTGATAACAGCGTACGGGCTTGATGCCAAATGTGCGGGAATAATTCCTGTACTTCGAGCCACTGCTCGAGATCTTTGCATGTTTCATAGCCAGGCTTTTGTGGACGAATTGCTAAGGCCCCGTGCTTCTGTGGTTGTTGATACTGACGACCTGAGGTTGCAGCAGTTTGGGTTGGTGCACGATTGCTATGTTTTTGACGGAATGGACGAATATGTCAGAGTAGTGGCGGGTTCAAGCATAGCTGCCAGTAAGAAATTGATGCAGCTCACCACAAAAGCACCAATTTGCGTGAATTGGTACGGGGGCAGGCATCATTGTGCTAAATCCAAGGCTTCGGGGTTCTGCTATGTCAATGATATTGTTTTGGCCATCAATACTCTTCGTGTCCGGTACAAGAAGGTGTTTTACCTTGATTTGGACTTGCACCATGGGGATGCAGTTGAGAGTGCTTTTAGGTACTCCAAAAATGTCACCACATGCTCTATACACAGGTACGATGTCGGTTTCTTTCCTGGAACCGGCAATTTGGACTCATGTACTGGTGATATAATAAACATCCCCACAAAAAGAGGAATGAAGGATGAAACGTTGATGAAATTGATTGAAATTGTGCTTGAAGTGTTAGAAAGAAAGAAACCTGATGCCTTGGTGATCCAATGTGGCACAGACGGGCTTGCCACAGATACACATAAAGAGTGGAATTTGACGATTCGAGGGTTTTGCAGTGCGGTAAAGACGGTTATGGATAATTGCCAGGTTCCAACGTTACTTTTGGGAGGAGGGGGGTATAATCACCAGGAAGCATCCAAGTGCTGGACATACCTTACCAATCTGATTTTGGGAAATGGAGAAATTGAGCAAGAAATACCGGAGCATTGCCAAATGGAAGAATATGCTTATAGTGGGTACGAATTTTGGTATGAAGGTAATAGGAGTGGGGGAAAAATGAGAGACGACAATGGTGACGGCGACGTAGAGGAGATACGAGCGGCCGTGCATGAAATCTTGCGAAGGACAGAAGTGTAATAGGACCGGAGAAGAAGTTGTTTGTTAGATGGGTATTTTTTTGTACGTGGAGTGCAATAGTGGGTTAATAGAACTTTTGGTGTTACTGAAAATGGTTATATAGTTAGAACTTATTTAGTTGAAATGGTCAAGACGTATTCTAGCTGAAACGATCAACACATCTTATTTGATTGTAAGACATCTTATTTCTTGAGAGAGTCAAGGTCTCCTATTTGTTGAAGGAGACGTTTTGTGCTACACACTCTCATACCTTTGTACCCTTCACCGAAATATATGCGCCAAGGTCTGGTTCCAATTGGATCTCCATCGAAGAGAGGTCTCCTCCATAGCACCTTGTTTTATACTCGTCCTTGTGGCCTCATCCCACAATGCTAGGTTCAAAAGCTTATATAGTTCCTCCAGGTTATTTGACTTCTCTGTAGGATGGCACACCAACCCATTGACGTGATCTTTCACCAAGTCAGAAATGCTAGGAAAGTCCAACGAGATCACGGGAATGCCACATCCAAAAAAGTCAAGAATCTTCATCGGGAGGTCTAAGCCACTAGAAGATGTATGCAAAGACACTCCCACATCCGCAATTGCCAACACCATGGGATAATCCTCAACCGGCAACCATGCGGTTGTCACCGTGACTTTGGCCAGATATTCATGGTGTTTGACAGTTTGAAGAAATTGCTCCTTCATTGGCCCTTTTCCAGTGACTAGCAACAATACTGGCTTCTGATTGTCACTAACATCGTAGAGCTTCAAAGCTTCCAATAACACATTAAAATCCTCGTCCGGCGTGAAAGATGTAGAACTGACAATTATTTTATAATCTTTAGTCATATCCACGTGTTTAAGCAGCTGGTGCAGTTTAATTTCTTCGGCCGTATACTCTAGATCTTCCAAAGGCACAAACTGGTTACCGGGCCTATCATACAACACCACTACCTTCTTAGAATCAAATCCAAACTCCTGCACTAAGAATTTCTTCATACTTTTTGTAACTGTCAAATTCAAATGAGCAAACCTTCCAAAGAACTTCTCGTACCACTTGGCTGTCACCACTAGGGGATGCTTTTGGTTCCGGAACCGCAAGTTGAGAATGGTGTAGTTCAAATTGTGCCAGTCAATGATCAACTTGCTGTTACTGAAAAGCTTTGTGAATATGATGCACACTAGCAAAATAGGAATGGAGGGAGGGTTTTGAATCATGATATAGTGGGTGCCTCGGACCTCAAAAAGGAGCTGGAATAAATAGAATACCTGGAGAATGATCTTTTGAGCGGCAAATACCATAAATGGTAAGTTATATGTGTTTCTAACCACGGGGATTGGAGATATATCGATGCTAGGGTGGTCCAAAAGATCATTTGGGAGTTCCGACTCCAAGTATCCGCACAAATTGACGGAATAGTCAATTCTGGAGAAGGATCGGGCATGGTAACACATCCGGGGAGAATGCCCAAGGTCTCCAAGGACAAAAATGGCTATTGACTTTCTGTGACTTTTACCTCCACGATTGGTTAGAAATGGGAGGATTACGTATCCTAGAACCGGCAAGCTGAGGTATAACGCCAAAACATACCACAACCAGGGACCATGTAGGTTGGGGAGACTGAAATCCTGAGAGGATATGTGTTGTTTCAAGTCAAACATAAGTAATAAAAAGAGAGCAGGCACACACAATTTGAGAACTAAAAATAAACGACAACTGCAGGACTCGAACCTGCGCGGGCAAAGCCCAAAAGATTTCAAGTCTTTCTCCTTAGACCACTCGGACAAGTTGCCGATTCTCAAACCAAAGCTGGCATTTGACCCCATAGTATATGCAGGAAAATAGACTCACCCCGGCATATGTATAGCATGCGATGTCCGGGGATTTAACCCAAACTCCGTGGGGTTAACATGCTGCTCTCAAGTATATAAACTCCTTATACTCAGGCTATTTGCACCCATCTTATTTGACACATATTCACGCCAAATGTATATCAAACCAATCGAAATTACCACCAAGGGCTTTGGCACCATGTCCATGACTTCAGCTGTGGCTCCACAGCCTTTTGAAAACTCATTCAAGACATTGAGCTATGCAAAAGAAAAGTACGGGGTCAAGTTCTTCAACTGCTCTACCTTCTACCACTTTGATCCCAAATTCCATAATTTGAAAATGATCTCGGAATTCTTGAAAACTCAGGGCGATGTTAGTGATGTGATTATTTCTATCAAAACAGGCTTCGATTTGGCCACCGGCAAGGTAGACGGAAGTAAGGAACATATCGATGCCACTGTTACCGAGATTAAACAATTTTTCAAGGACAGCCGATCTAGGCCAAAGATTATTCTTCAGATGTGCCGAGTGGCTCCAGGCACTCCAGTTGAAGACTCTGTCAAGTACATTTACGAGCATGTCAAGACCGGAGACATTGACGGAGTGCTGTTGTCTGAAGTGGGAGTCGAGTCTATCAGAAAAGCAGTTGCAGTTTCACCCATCTCAGACATTGAGGTGGAGGTGTCTTTATTTACACAAGATGTGTTTCACAATGGAGTTTTAGCAGAAGCTTCCAAGCATGGGATTCCAATTGTGGCATATTCTCCAGTTGCCAGAGGGTTCTTGACTGACTTTGCTGCCGAAAGTGAAGATTTCCTCGCTACTTTTCCAGACTCAGATTTCAGAAAGCAGCATTTTGACAGATTCAAGCCTGAAGTATACAAAAAGAACCAGGATAGGGTGCAAAACTTGTATAAATTTGCCAAGTCCAAGAATATCTCGTTGGAAGTGTTGGCCATCAGTTACTTGGAATCTTTGTCTGGGTTAAAGAACTTTCAGGGTATTCCAAACGTAACAAAAGTGATTCCAATTCCATCAAACTCCACCATTGAGAAGGTTGACAAGAATTACAACACTGTCCACTTGTCACGCGAAGAGATGGATGCTATTCACCGAATTCTTGATGAGACCAAGATCTATGGTCTCAGATACAATGAAGCTCACGAGAGCTTGTTGTTCGTTTGAGCTCTGGATATCAGAGCCAAATAAAGGCCACGAGAGCCTGTTGTCTGTGTCGAGATCTGAGGAGAGACAAATAGAAGGCCCACCGTAAGCCATTTGCGCATGTATATAGGTCAGATTATGAATTCGAACACCTGTGAAAATTCCCTAGTGTTTGTATCACTGAAAGGTGTGTAAAAAATATGAAGTTTGGAAACATTTGCAGCCATTTGCCACAAACACAAACACAAACAGACGAGCATGATGTCACTGGTCAAATACTCTAATCTACTGCCACTTATCCCCTTTATCCCCTTTATGATCGCCAGAATCTTTCAACCACACCCACACCTGCACTTGTCTGCACTTCACTCACTTATTTGCTTCGATTCTACAAGAGTCAATTTTTTATTCATACCCCTTCTCTCTTGACCCCATGCCTCCTTTTCACCACTGTGCCCCATTTCTTTTCCAGCTGTCATACTCCTTCTATACCCCCTGCTACCCTCCCTTTTATCTCTGAAAACAAGTAAAATGTATCCAGAGTCAATATCCAAAAACAAACACACCCATACACCCAACACAATACAAAGACAATAACCAAAACTACACCCTGGCCCTAATTGGAGCCATGAACAACCCAAAGAAACTCATAAACTTCACCCTTGTAACACAACACTCCTACCACCAGAGTCATTCAACGCTTTTGTCTTAATTAGGAACATTGCGGCAGAAAAACCCATTGAAAAAACGAAAAATTTTCAATTCATTTCCCTTGAACATGGCCCAAGAATTAACTCACCCCTCAATTAAAGACGGATGGTTTGCTGAAATCTCCAACACCATGTGGCCTGGCCAGGCCATGTCGTTGAGAGTCGAAAAAGTCTTACACGTTGAAAAATCAAAGTATCAAGATGTCTTGGTGTTCAAATCAACCGATTACGGTAACGTTTTAGTTTTGGACAATTGTATTCAAGTCACTGAAAGAGATGAGTTTGCTTACCAGGAAATGATTGCTCATTTGGCCTTGAACTCGCACCCCAACCCCAAAAGGGCCTTGGTCATTGGCGGTGGTGATGGTGGTGTTTTGAGAGAAATCTTGAAACACTCTTCAATTGAAGAAGCGTGGTTATGTGACATTGATGAAACTGTCATCAAGGTTTCCAAGAAGTACTTACCCGAGATGTCCAAGTCGTACGATGACCCCAGAGTCAAGGTGCACATTGGAGACGGGTTCAAATTTTTGGCAGAATACACCAACCAATTCGATGTCATCATCACTGACTCTTCTGATCCAGAAGGACCTGCTGAGTCGTTGTTCCAAAAGCCATATTTCGAGCTCTTGAAAGGTGCTTTGACTGAGAAAGGTGTCATTACCACCCAGGCAGAAAACCTCTTCTTACACATGCCAATTATCAGCAAGTTGAAAAAAGACTGTAAGGAAATCTTCCCGGTGGCAGAATATGCTTATACTTTGATTCCAACTTACCCATCTGGTTCTATTGGATTCATGGTCTGCTCCAAGGACGCCAATGCTAACGTCAGAAAACCAGTTAGATTTGAATGGTCTGATGAGTTTGTTAAGGATAACTTGAAGTACTACACCAAACAAATCCATGAAGCATCATTTGTATTACCAAATTTTGCAGACCAAATTTTGAACAAAGATTGACATACTTAAACGATGATTTAATGATTAATGAGTAAAGTATAGATGTCTCTTGCTATAAATATAAGGCAATTCTTTGTTTATTGCGTTGGGAGTCAACCCACTCTCTTCTCTGTACTCTTATCTCAATGGGCAAACCGGAAATCTAATCTCTTGTTCCCAAGGTCCTTGTTATCAATAAGATACTGGTGCTTCTCTTCCTCAGACATAGCATTCCAAATTCTTTCTCTAGTCTTATTTCTCCAAATATAATAAGCCTTCGTCAATAAGAGAATTGGCACAAAGGCAATGCTCAAAATGAACAATGTCCTGTTTCCTCTTCTGTACTTGGGAGCATCATCTGATCTATAAATATTATTGGCATAAATATTTCCCAATTGCACAAAAATGTTGTACACAGCAGCAGAAAGAGATCTGGTCCGGATACTATTGGAGTTTCTTGACACCCAAGACACACAAATAGCATGAATATACGGCTGTCCAAGTAAAATTGTGTACACGGCCCACGTGCCCCAAACACTTGTATTTGTACCTTTCCAGAACGCAATGACACCCATTACTGGAATATTCCAAAGCGGAAGAGACAAGCTCACAAGTGCTCTGTCGTTGACTCTTTCACTGGCCCAAGTGACAAGAAGTAAAAAAATAATGTGAATCACTGATGATGGAATAGTTAATAGGTTGACATTAAAAGTACTGAAACCCACCTGTTTGAGAGTCAAGGTCAAGTATGGCGTAACGGTATTGGTGGTTACATAAGCTGTCAATCCAATGGCATAAACTGGCCATAAATCGTAATCCATAATTGACTTTTTGAACCCGGCCCAACTCACACGTTGACGATTGTTCATATCACCTTTTGAAGGATCATCCCTCAACACTCTATTAACCACAATCTTGACTTCATGGTCTGTAAACCAGCCTTTGGGATGAAATTTGTTCTTGGTTTGCACAGCTGAAGGTACCATCAAGTAAAAAGATGCAATCCCAATACAGAAAGTGAAAAGACCTTCAATCAAAAATAACCATCTCCAACCAGCCTGTCCATGAACTCCTCTCATTCTTAAGATCCCAAATGCCAATAATGATGTTCCTATTTGCACAAAAGATAAAGTTGTCCAAAACCATGACAATCTTGTGGGTAACTCTGAAGACTTGTAAAAATATGACAACCAAAGGACCAAATCGGCAATCAAAGACCCTTCAACCCAACCCAACAAAACCCTGCAAACCAAGAAACCAGTCTTGTTTGTCATGAAGAACTGAAATGTAGCAATCAAACTGAAGCCGAGTATTTGAAATGGAATAAACACATCTGGACCAAGCCACTTGGAAATCAACGACATTGGAACTTCAGCTGCCAAAAATGCCACTAAAAATAAAGTATTACCCAAATTGTAGTCATCGGTAGTCATTTTCAAATCCCCAAGAAGGTTATCTGCAGCAGCCTGGCTCAAATTACCTCTATCGACTTGTAAAGCCACAAACAAAATACAAGACGTTAATGCCACTCGGAAATCTAACTTTCTAACGAGTTTTTTCTCTTCTGCAGGCGTCCAAGTGTACAGGGGATCAAATACGTCCCTACACTCATATTCACATTCAGAATAGATCCCTCTATAATAGTCAGCAATTTTTGGATCCAAAAATGGATTAGTATCATTTAAAGTCTCATTCTGGGAGCTATCCGAGCTTAAAGAAGCAACTTCAATCGAAGTTCTGGATTTGGAGTTATTATGTGATAACAACTCATCCACTTCCGTCTTCTTTAATTCCACACTGGAGTCAACACTATTAGTCATTTCTGCAGATCAACCTATAAACGGTTATTTCGACTCATATTTATACATCATTATCTAAATTGCCAGGAGATCGGGCGTAGCTTAAAATCACCTCAAATTGTGCAATAATTGTGAAAATCTTATTTGCAAGGTGCAGTACAAATATATGGCACTGTGGTGGCTGCAAATTGCAAATTCGCATACTTTTTTTGTGGCCCGGAAACTTTAACCTGTGCAAGCCTGAAAACACAAGCCAAAAAGGCTGTGGATCTGAGTAGATCTCTGCATTCTACAAACCAATGGTGTGGGTGTAAGCCTGAAAACACAAGCCAAAATGGCTGTGGATCTGAGTAGATCTCTGCATTCTACAAACTAATGGTGTGGTACCTGTGCGTTGCGGTCTGGATATATATTTCTTACGCCCCGGTGCACAGACCCACGATGACTACATTTTGAGTACCCCATTAGATTCTCTGGCACCGTGAGTATCGTTCATATACTGTAGGAACCAACGCCTAACGGCCCGTTTTAGGCGTTTTTTCAGGTGTTAAAGATTGAGGGGCAAAGATAGCGAAATTTTTGTGATGTTTTCTGTGGTGTATATTTGCAATTCGAACAGAAACTCGCACAGAAATTCGCACAGAAATTAAATAAGGATGTCATTAGCCAAGGGCACATTATCAGATGCGCAACGCCAGCGGATTGTATGTACTAGACAGGATATTTGAGAGAGTATACTAACTATTCAGGAGGACAACCGGCGGAAGGCGTTGGAACGGTTACAAAAACGAGGGCTACGAGAGACCAGTGATGCTGGGTCTGCGGGAGTCTCCACGGATCCATCCAGTGCTGCGGGAACGCGAACTATAACAACCAGTGCTGCGGGAACGCGAGATATATCATCCAGTGCGCCCTCTAGCGGCCGTCTCCTTACTCCAGAACAGAAAAAGCGTATCGAAGAAAACAGACTAAAGGCTTTGGAGATCCGCAAACGTCTAGAGCAAACCAACAGAGATGCGTCTAACCACAAACAAGAACACATCCCGGTGCCGAAAGCATTACAGAAAGAAAATTCCAAGTCCCTGACTCCCGTACAACCAGTCACAAAGAAAAGAGACTATATCGACTACGATTTCTCCACCATGAAAGACACTCACGGGGGTTTTATGGACGACCCTCCAGATGTGGATGCGGAAAACAATAAGGCGTTGGAGGAGTGGAAAGAGAAACAAAAACGGGAGCATATCGTCCGCGATCTACCTCCCCCCCTAGACGTTTCTCTTGCCCCCAAGTGCTACGAATGTGAATCATTGGAAATCGACCCCAATCTTTACCAAAACTTCAGAAACACAAGAGTTTGTCGAAGGTGTGCCAAAGAAAAACCACAAAAGTATTCCCTTCTCACCAAAACAGAGTGCAAAGAGGACTACTTACTAACGGAGCCGGAGCTCCATGATACCAGTCTTTTACCCCGGATCGAAAAACCCAACCCCCATGGGTTTTCAAGAATGCAGTTGTTTCTTCGGTTCCAGGTGGAGGAGTTTGCGGCAAAAAAGTGGGGCACCTTGGAAAACTTGGACCAAGAATGGGAAAAACGGGAGGAAATGAGACTCAAACGCAAGGACAAGAAGTATAAGGACCAGTTGAACAAAATGCGGAGGAAAACAAGAGCTGAAGAATATACTAGAAAATTAAGGAACGGTATCTCGCTTAATGATAAGCACATCCACGACTGGGCCGAAACCAGTACTTTTGAAAGAGACGAGATGACCTTTTGCCTTAAGCGATGTGTTGATTGTGGAATAGAGGTAGAAGAGTTGAGATTATAACAGGTGTCCTAAGGGCTTGTGTTGCAACCATCAGAGACGTGGTGCAAGGGCGTGGTGCAAGGGCGCGGGTCGCGGCATGTGAGGACTCCGGCGTGCCCCACCCAAATAGAAGTTGATGGAAAATTCTTAAAATTGCCTCGACGAAATTTGCAACTGCTGAATGCAGTATAAATGAGAAACAATTTTCCATTAACATCACTTTGGTTTTTTGTATAACATCCATAAAAAATATCAATCATGTCTGGTAAAGTTGAAACTCATGAGTTCACAGCTG
The DNA here is from genome assembly GCA_030572515.1 of Yamadazyma trypodendri. Taxonomy (NCBI): domain Eukaryota; kingdom Fungi; phylum Ascomycota; class Pichiomycetes; order Serinales; family Debaryomycetaceae; genus Yamadazyma; species Yamadazyma trypodendri. The sequence goes on along the minus strand of JAJMAI010000032.1, from coordinate 2,409 downwards.
AGATCACTCAGTTGATGTCCTTGATCATTAACACCGTTTACTCTAATAAGGAAATTTTCTTGAGAGAATTGATTTCTAATGCATCTGATGCCTTGGATAAAATCAGATACGAAGCCTTGTCTGAGCCTTCGAAATTGGAAACTGAACCAGAATTATTCATTAGAATTACTCCAAGACCTGAAGAAAAGATTTTGGAAATCAGAGATTCTGGTATTGGTTTGACTAAGGCTGAATTGATCAACAATTTAGGTACTATTGCTAAATCTGGTACCAAATCTTTTATGGAAGCTTTGTCTGCTGGTGCTGATGTCACCATGATTGGTCAATTCGGTGTGGGTTTCTACTCCTTGTTCTTGGTTGCTGACCACGTTCAAGTCATCACTAAGCACAACGATGATGAACAATACCTCTGGGAATCCAATGCTGGTGGTAAATTTACCATTACTGAAGACAAGTCCGACCTCGGTTTAACCAGAGGTACTGTCATCAGAATGTTCTTGAAGGATGACCAATTGGAATACTTGGAAGAAAAGAGAATCAAGGAAGTTGTCAAGAGACACTCTGAGTTCGTTTCTTACCCAATTCAATTAGTTGTCACTAAAGAAGTTGAGAAAGAAGTTCCTGATGTTGAGGAAGAAGAAGTCAAAGATGAAGATGACAAGAAACCAAAATTGGAAGAAGTCGAAGAAGATGAAGACAAGAAGGAAGAGAAGAAGAAAACCATTAAAGAAAAGGTTACTGAAACTGAAGAATTGAACAAGACCAAGCCTTTGTGGACCAGAAACCCATCTGATGTCACTCAAGAGGAATACAATGCTTTCTACAAGTCCATCTCCAATGATTGGGAAGATCCCTTAGCTGTCAAGCACTTTTCTGTTGAGGGTCAATTGGAATTCAAGGCCATCTTGTTTATTCCAAAGAGACCACCTTTTGATGCCTTTGAAACCAAGAAAAAGAAGAATAATATCAAATTGTACGTGAGACGTGTTTTCATCACTGATGAAGCTGAAGATTTGATCCCAGAATGGTTAAGTTTCGTTAAGGGAGTTGTTGACTCGGAAGATTTACCATTGAACTTGTCCAGAGAAGTCTTGCAACAAAACAAAATCTTGAAAGTTATCAGAAAGAATATTGTCAAGAAATTGATTGAAACCTTTAACGAAATTGCTGAAGATTCTGAACAATTTGACAAATTTTACAGTGCTTTCTCCAAGAACCTTAAATTGGGAATCCACGAGGATCAACAAAACAGACCAGCTTTGTCTAAGTTGTTGAGATACAACTCCACCAAATCCGCTGAAGAATTGACTTCTTTGACTGATTACGTCACCAGAATGCCAGAACACCAAAAGAACATCTACTACATCACTGGTGAAACCATCAAGGCCGTTGAAAAGTCACCTTTCTTGGATGCTTTGAAAGCTAAGAACTTTGAAGTTTTGTTCTTGGTTGACCCAATTGATGAATATGCCATGACTCAATTGAAAGAATTCGAAGACAAGAAATTAGTTGATATTACTAAAGATTTCGAGTTAGAAGAAACTGACGAAGAAAAGGTTACCAGAGAAAAAGAAATTAAAGAGTACGAACCATTAACCAAAGCTTTGAAAGAAGTTTTGGGAGAACAAGTTGAAAAAGTTGTTATTTCTCACAAATTGGTTGATGCCCCAGCTGCTATCAGAACTGGTCAATTCGGTTGGTCTGCTAATATGGAAAGAATCATGAAAGCTCAAGCTTTAAGAGACACTTCCATGTCTTCTTACATGTCTTCTAAGAAGACGTTTGAAATCTCTCCAAGATCTCCAATCATCAAGGAATTGAGAAAGAAAGTTGAAGCTGATGGTGCTGAAGATAAAACCGTTAAGGATTTGACTACTTTGTTGTATGAGACTGCCTTATTAACCTCAGGTTTCACCTTGGAAGAACCATCTTCTTTTGCTGCTAGAATCAACAGATTGATCTCTTTGGGTTTAAATATTGACGAAGAAGAAGAAGCTGAAGCTGAAGTGGGTACTTCTACTGCATCTACATCTGAAGAACCAGTTGAATCTGCTATGGAAGAAGTTGATTAAAGAAGATTGTTCATACGTTGGTATTTATATACCTTGTCTTGTTTATATTTAATAATATAGGGTAGTAATATGTGCATCAGTTTATGCTGTTCCTTATATACTTGTGTTTGTATCTAATAATATAGGTAGTAACCTGCAATATATAAGCCCTGGTTGATAGAAAACAGTGATAAGGTAGCAACAAAAACATGTGGGGTAGAGAGGTGCAGTGATGGGTTTTTTAGATCGCCGCATGGTAGTATGGACATACCGGATCATTTGAGTGATTTTCTGATATGGTTTTAAGAAATGGAGGCACCTGCCAAACGCCATTTTGCAATCTCGTCTATTAAGGAAC